>JAQGCC010004851.1:0-12427 GCA_034698905.1 Xestoiulus laeticollis | reverse complement strand
AAAAAAAAAACATTAAAGTTCTCACGCATCAGAACAATTGAATTTGCATTGGAAAAGATAACAATGCGTTAAAAAAAAATAGATAATATTTGGGAAAAAATTGACGAATTCAAATTTATAACCATTTGAGGCCTTTCAACTATGTTTTATCCTAAAAGCAATCTAAGGAAGAGCTTTCCATTTCAATTATCACTGATTGAAAGGGAAGGAAAATCGAAATAAATTTTATTTGGGGAAATAATAAATGTGTGTATATGAAATATGTGGACTCGTCCTCAATCTGTTTTATTTTTGCAGGAGTTTGGACAGCAGTCTGTTTAACAAAGCCAACGAAATTCAGGAAGATATTAGTTTAAAACGGTTCGATGTCAAGGTCGCACAAATTCATGTGGCAGCCGTCAAAGCACAGGTAAGATAACATAAAAGCTTTCTAAATGTTACCATTACATTTTTAAAAAATGTGCGATTTTTCATAGGAATTTATTTATGGATCCCAAGTGGCCGGAAATTGTTGCAGCACAACATTTCGGCATACAGCCTTCTTCAGGTGCTGGATAAATTTACAAAAATATTTATGAGTACAGATGTTCTCGAATGTGCTTAGAAATAAATTTAGTTCTATGCATTTGCAAGAACATTTGCACTCTACTGTATTTTGTAAATCTCTTATGCAGTACCTGAAGAAAGTTATGCTGGCCTACAAAAAATAAACTTGGTAGTTTCAAATAATCGAAATTTATTTATGATATGCAATATGTAATGCATCCCTATCGGCATAAGGGTAAAAACTGCGTAGAGCATAGAATAGCATGGAGCATTTCAAGGCTATGTCATGCTCCATGCTATTCCATGCTCTACGTTGTTTTTACCCTAACAGTTATCGATATATCATAGAATGCTTCATAGATGGCGCTGTGATGGAAAGGTTTATGCCTGATTTTCACTAGGCATTAGTTTGATATAAAAGGTCCGGGTATCATGCTTAGCCTTATGAGTCATTAAGGAGATATAGCAGTGTATCGTATAACGATACGTTTTACAATACGGTGTACGTTCACCTAGCTAACGTTAGCAGACGATTCAGTCCAAAATTATGTTGGGAAATTTAAAAAAAATGCGTGGGGAATGTACAAATGAGCGGGTGTGGTGGCGCTAAACGCTAAAACGAGATGCTAAAACGGACTAGTATGTATAACGTTAACTATATAAACGTCATGCCCGCGCATGCGTTGTTCAGTTTTCCGAAATTAAATCGTAATCGGCAATTAACATGCTGCTATATCTCCCTATTGAAAGTACTCAACTTTTCATTTGAGCAGTTGGGCTATTTGGTATTTTACCCATATATGGGTCACTGCTGAGTAGAGTCCCTGACTTGTGATAAAGCTCACATGTTGAGTGTTCTTTTAATGAATGCCTGTTTGGTAGGAATTTTCTTTGTGAAAATCTGTTCCCATTAGCAGTAGGTCAAACCAATCACATGTCGCTATTATTTGAACATTTGCTGAGGTCATAGTAGATTGGTTAGCTACACATACATGTATGCGACATTTTTGGGGTCTGTTTGAGTTTCTAATATCCAAGTGGCGTAAGAGCATTCAGCAGAAATCAGCACCATCGATTTCCAACATGTCCGCATTATCGGAATTTGGTTCAATTAATGCAAATATCGTCCATAGGTTTAACAGTTAGTAACAGGAAAACAATGGGTGAAACTGTTGTTAGACTTAAGGTGGTCGATAAATAGCACAAAAAAGAGAATTTTAGAAAATGAATGCTGAACATACGGCTCGTATTTGAACAAGGAGGAGAAAATTAATGCGAAAACAGAAGTTAATCCTATAAGAAATTGTAATAAAAATGCGAAAAACTGCGATTAAAACAAGATGCATCAACTTGTAAAAATAATGAAGGTAAAATTGTATACGTATTTTGACCATATCAGTGAATAGAAACTGTCTGATATTTGCCGGCAAATTTGGAGTACAAAAGCATAATATGGATTTTTTTATACTTTGGCTTTTTTATGTTATTTACGAGCGTTAAGAGGATTTCACATTTTTATAGCACGTTAGTATCTTTTGAGAATGTAGGGCAAATGTGACGATGAAACTCTTTATTTAAAGGGCTTTAGTTCTCAACTGCATTATTTGATTTGAATGCTAAGCTTTTCATAAATATATCGATGTTTTAAATTTGAAATGAAAAAAATTGTGGCAGAACTTAATTAGCCTAATCCAACAGCGCGAGTATGAATTTATATAGACCTAAATTACTACAAAACTTGCTAAATGGATTAAAGAAATACCATCTGAACCATTTTGGCTGACCTTCAAAAGTAATGAAATTATGATGTTTAGGTACGTGGACTATTTTTTAGGTGTCAATGTTACTTGTGTATTCATGGCGTTTTCTACGAAATTTCAGTAAACTAAGTCTTAAAATGATGATAAAACTTGCAGCATCTGTTTGAATACAAAGTATAGCACAGCCAAATATATTTACTGTGACGTCAAGAAAAAGTTGTCGTGCATCTTTCCAATTTTCTGAATGACTCCCTGTATATTAAACATTCATAAGATGTTGCCAAAAATCCATGAAGGCTTGCTCTTAAATTTGAATATATGGTGACAAATTGAAAGCAATACTAAATCTCATTCCTGTGACGTCAAGCGTAAATATTATCCAATGAAGTGGTTACATTAATTTGACTACTCCCTGAGAAATGTATATACGTGTACTTATTCAGGATGCCTAATAATCTGGAAAATAGGGAAATTCACTTTAATTATCAGCACCCCGAAAATGTATGGAATTATTTTTGAAAATCGTACACATTTTTAATAAATAGACCACATTATACTATGGTACAAAATTTCCTTTTTTATTATTGGAATGGAGTTTGGTTGGGCTATGAGTTCGGTACTTGAAATACAGTATGCTTGATCCCCCTCAGTAAAATGAATAGACACTGATATTTCTACACCTGTTCAAAGCAGTTATAGATTTGAAAATTCGATCTTCTTACAAGAATGTTACAAAAGTAAAAAGTTTTCGAAATTTCTAGAAATACACCTAAATATATGCCAATGTGAAGTCGAACCCCATGCAAATAGTGTATGACACAGGCTTACAAACATGTAGGTCAGTTTTAATAAAGTTCACCATACGTCGATGAGATATGCCTACAAAAGTATATCGACTTTGTGGGAAAAATCGTTCCATAGATGGCGCTGTCATTTTGCAAATCCTTAATTCATCCCACTGTTGGGTCTTCCCAAAAATAAGGCTTAAATCTTAAGATATTTAAAAAAAATACCATAGACTTAGTCGTAAAATTGTCTTCTGCCAAAAGTGTCTTAGTTTCCTATTCTTTGAATATTATTTTTCCTAATCTGTTATGAAGCCACAATTATTTCATTCACAAAAACCACCCCTGATTTTATTTAAAACAGCTAGTTTGAATTTTAAGATGAGGACCAAAACATGTGGAATTCCAAGAATGTACATTTCAACGTCATATAATGTACATGTAACTCCCGAAAAAGTGGCTTCAAGGGTTAACTGGTTGCTAAACTTAATGCTCCATAAATTTTAAAAATAAGAGTAAGAGTAAAATTCTTAATCTAAGACTAATTTACAAAAAATCTTAAGTATTATTCTTAAGATAATACATTTGAAAAATTTCTTAAGATGTTTCAGTTTTAAGACTAAGACTTACCCAATGTATCATTAATGCAAGCTGTTTATATACATGTACATGTACATGTACACTGTACATGCATTTATCAGAAAGGAAACTCGCCTGTTTACTATTTAATAATTACCCACATTGAAAAGAAACTTATACGCTCGTATTCAAAAATACATATTGAAAATACAACAGTGAATACAAATTGAATACCGATATACATGTACTTATTTATAAAATGCATGTACATGTTGACATTTGGAGCATTCTACCTTAAAAAACTTGTTTAATTCTTAATTTTTATTCAGATATAATAAGAAAAAAAACTGTTTTAATGATAGTTTGTGTCAAAAAAGTTGAATTGAAGTTGATAATTTACCTGCATTGTATAATCATTGTAAATTTTGTTCTGAAACAGTTTCTCTGCGCTATAAAACACAAGAAGTTGTTAGCAATATTATCATATTGTCTAATTTTCAGTCATCAGGGAAAAATTATTTTAAAAACTTGAAAAACTCAGGGACGTTAAACATTTCAATTCTGTGGAAATCATGTATACGCAAATATTAAATATCCTAAAATCAGCATTGAATAATGGGTAGGGTGTATTTCATATTTTTCAATTGTAGAATTCCACCTTTCGTTTACGCTGAAACGTACTTCCATTTTTCGTGAAATGCATTTATGGTATTAAATCATCGTTACCACGAAATACGTGAGCTTCACTCAACATTAATACTACCATAAAATTGCTGTTCTGACACATGCCATAATGCACTTTCGAGGAATCGATGATCCCTCACCATTCTGATGCAAAGTTTCAAGCTGATGCACTTTCCCAGAAATATTTTTCCCAAAAAAGATAAAAAAAAATTTCTCTGAAAAATTGCACGATGAGCAAAGGATAACACGTTGGAAATTTCTTTTATGAGATACTTCCATTAAAACGAGACCAAAATAATGATTTAGCGTTAATTAATCGAAGAGCTGGGATTTGCCAGTGTATAAGGAAGTAGCATCATCTGGGTACATTTCATCTGGTCAATGACCTATTTTCGGGTTTCTGAGCCTCTCCAAAGCGCTCGTGTAGCGCTATTGAATTCCGATACACAAAACGCGACATCAAATGCCATTATAGATGCATTTATTTCGCAATTGCCTGGTTCCTCCAATTCCAAAACCCAAATAAAGAGCTTCCAGGAGTAAATAAGATAAATGCCAGTGTATTATTGCCCATATTTTGCATTTTTAAGTTTCGATTTTTGGGAAGGGAAAATTGATCGAGATCCATTAATGCCACACTTTACTCCTAGGAGAAAACCTCATTGATTTTGATGCCTTCGACACTTTTTGCTCCGCGGCATTTATTTTTGTAGGCCATGCTAGCGCCCTTTTAACCGATCTGCAGCGAAATTATTTCCGTGTTCTCTGTTCGTTGCGGAAATTTCAGTTTGGAGGCTTGGAATCTGATAATGTTGGCCTTTGCATTGTCGCACAATTTATGCCTCGGTGAATGCATACTTTAATGATACTTTATATAGTGCTGTTACTAGGTATATACATATCCGGTGTGTACATTGGATATAGTGTACTTTGAGTTGTTAACGTTGCATTAACTTTAAAACCAGAAATGGTGTAGATGTCGATGACAACTACTGTTTAAAAATGGTGCTCCAATGAACATTTTTGTTACGGGTTAACGCTGTTTTACTGAAATGGTATAGATGATGATGATGATGGCAACTGCAATGTGAAAATGTTGCTCCAATGTACAGTTCATTACATGTTAACTCTGGTTTACTGAAATGGTATAGATGACGATGACAACTACAATGTGTAAAAATGTTGTTCCACTGCACGTTTTATTACATATTTACCCTGCTTTACTGAAATGGTATAGATGGTCATGGCAATTACTGTATGAAAATGTTGCTTCAATACACATTTCATTACAGGTTAACACTGGTTTACTGAAATGGTATACGTGACGATGGCAACTGCAATATATAAATATTGCTTCGATGCACATTTCAATACATGTTAACACTGGTTTGCTGAAATGGTATACATGACGATGGCAATTAACTGTAATGTATAAATGCTGCTTCGATGCACATTTCAATACAGGTTAACACTGATTTACTGAAATGGTATACATGACGATGGCAACTGCAATTTATAAATGTTGCTCCAATGCACAGTTCATTACATTTTAACTCTGGTTTACTAAAATGGTATAAATGACGATGAAAATTGCAATGTTTATAAATATTGCTCCAATGCACATTTCATTTCAGGTTAACACTGGTTTACTGAAATGGTGTAGATGGCAACTGTATTATGAAAATGTTGCTCCAATATGCATTTCACAACAGGCTAACACTGGTTTAATGAGATGGTGTATCAATGGAAACTGCTATGTGAAACTGTTGCTTCAATATGCATTTGATAACAGGTTCATATAGCTTGTTTACTGTAATAATATGCAACTGTTCATTGTGAAAATATTTCACCAATATGCATTTCAAAACTAGTTAATATTAGTATACTGCAATAGTATAAACGTTGATGGCATCCGCTGTGTGAAAATGCTGCTCCTCCAAATTCATTCTGGTTTACTGAAGAATACAATTTGAATAAGGAACTTAAAGAATATGAATATTGCATGCGTGTGTAACTGTGTTTTGATGAGCATGACATGCAAAGATACAGTTCATTTTAATATGCTTCTGTGCCATTGCCTCTCGTGGCAAGAAGCATATCCACCCACATGTACGAATCTTAAAAGATGGGCTTTTCACACGGTTTGACCGCAGAAAAGTTCGAATAGAAGACGTGCTAACGTTTGAGTTCACTGTATATAACTTGTCGCTTGGAAAGGACAATGTACACGCAAGGCCCCATGCATTTGGAGCTATCGATCGTGTTGCTAGTCTTGAGGGTGCGTCGTGGATGAACCAATCCAGAGCAGCCAAACATTCGCTCCAAATACACGGTTTTTCCCCCTCCCGGTTTCTGGAACGATACGTCCTCGTTGCTCAGTGGTTTTGATGATGGCCGATGTCGAGGAAGGCCATGTGGTACGCGGTTAAATACGCTTCAATTTTGCAAGAGGCGAACGCTAATGGACCTAGACTAATATTTTGACATAACTAAACGATTTTTCAAGATGCACTTGCAGCGTCGCAATTTTGCGTCGTTTTCTATTCTGCACAATTCTTCTTCGACATTTTTTTATCTTGTAATCGTTCCTTCGAATGCAAAAAACAATGCCTAAACGTGCCTCCGGATTAAGCCGAAAGAAGCGATGGGCTTCTTTTCGAGCTATTTGGAAATTTTTGGTGTCGACTCAAACCAGCTACCTTAAGAGACCCGCTCAATGCAATGCCAAGCAGGTAAGAAGTTCCTGGAAAATTGTGGACATGGACATGTAATCCTATAATGTTTGAAAAAAAAAAGGCATGCATGCTCTCCCATTTTTCATATTATTCATGCAAAACTTTTTTTGTGGTGCTGCCATTGTTTTAAATGCATTTGGTCGTAACATGTATCAAGACGATTGTGGGTCATGTCGTGTTATTTTTGCATGGATGAGGAGGAATCCTTGGTTATAACATTTGGTAATAGAAAAACAATTTGGATTGATATTAACTCATTGAAAATTACACTTAGATCTACACTTATTCATCCTGTACATACGTTTACAAAATACATCCTCCCCTGTCATATGTAATTTGAAATGGTAAAATTGCATCTTCCAAATGAAGTTTGTGGACCATTTTTGATAAGATATAAAAGTGCAATTAGCTGAAATTTCATGCATTTCCATAAACGACTTGTCTCAATTTCCCATAAATTTGTCTGTAGCATTTTGCTTGGATGTTAATGTGCTTTAGTGTTCTGCAAATAAATGCAATCACGAGTATTTTCATAATTTTGACTAGTTTTTCCAATAAACTCATGGTATGCTTATCTGAAAAAACATGTTGAAGTTTGATTGTGACATCAACTGGAAAATCGCAATAATGACAGACGATTTTTATGACTTTTGCAACCATCTGTATCTATCAATTCAAACATGCAATCTGAAACGAATGGTAATAATGGCCCTTGTTATTCATTGGGCACGGATGATTGCTAGTTGGCTATTGTATATATTTTCTGCTTTTCACTTCCAAACGGATCGTTAAGCAGTGTTGCTTATTTTCATGGTGAAATTAAAGAGAGACCGGCTGTCTGACGTCACTTGTGACAAAAAATTGAGGTCTTTTACAAAGAGTCGGTCTCCCTTTAATTCCAATTACATAACCGAGATAACAGAGAACAAATAATTTGGTATCGTTAGAAATTTCTCTGAGCTGTCACCAGTTATCATACGTGTATTTATCGTCAGTTACATCAGTTTCCGTAGGACGTGAGATTATAATGCATTGTTGGTGAAAACAATGGTCCCATGATATCTTGCAAGAGACTGTGAGCTGTGGGAGTAAAAAATAGTACATTTTTTCTATGAATCGACATGTAGCCTACTCGTCTGAAAATCCATAGCTTAATAAAAACAATAAGGTCTATTGGGAAAATATGGCTAGGATAATACACTGAAAATCTGGTGATTCTTGAGTAGTAAATAATTATCCCAAAAATAATAGTTTTAAAGATCTTAAATTAATATATGCACAGTGGAGGTCATACTAACAAATTAAATGCCTTGGTTTAAGTCTGAAGACATGATTCTAAATTAAGTCTTAGTCTTAAATCTTAAGATATCCTAAAAAATGTTAACTCTTAGCACTTTCTTTTGTAAAAAGTGTCTCAAAGTGTCATATTGTTGAAAATACACTTTCCTGATCTGATATGGATAGAAATATATGGATAATTATGTAATTTAGAAGACCACTCTTGATTTTATGTGAAGCATTACACGCGAATTTAAAAATGAGGACCAAATGCAATGAAAAATAATAGTGATTGTAAAAAATAAATTTGATTTATTCTTAAATCATCCCCACATGCACCATTTGCAATGGTCACGTGAAACTAATAAAAGATGAACTTTACACCCAAAAACAGTTCTTCTTCCAAGCTTTTTTCACTAAAAAAGTTTGCTTACCAGAAATACCTTTTTTTCTGAATTATTTTTTAATTTTATTTTGGAAACTGTTAGGAACAAATGAAATGTACGAGGACCTAGCATAAATATTCTATTATTTGTTTAATTTTTTTGTTTAAGTATATGTATATTCCATTTCATGGAAATATATGTCTGTAAAGTTTATAATTGTAGAGGGTCTGGTAAACTTTACGGACATATTTCCATGAAATGGAATGTACTAGCTTTCCAATTGATGGAATATAAAGAAAATCTATTGCAACGTTATAGATAGATTTTCCGAAAATGTGGCTTCACAAGTGGTCTAGTTGCCAAAGTGTTGCTTCATAAATTTTAAAACTAAGACTAAGATTTAGATTTTTTAGCTCTTAAAGTCTAAGCTTAAGACTTGTTTTATTAAAAAGTCTTGGTCTTTATAGATTAAACAGCTGAAAAGCATGTCTTAAGACTAAAATGTCTTAAGATTAATACTAAAACCTACCCCCGGTAAATTAATGACAACTATACAAATTCTAGGTAACCTAACAAAGATTGTTTGTTGAGTTATGAAGAAGATGGTGAAGTAAAGATGCATCACCATAGGTTTGAGATGAAATTTGACATGGAAAAAGTAATCAAAATGAACACGCATTTTGCTAGTCTTGTTCACCTGTTTATCAATCTTATGTAACCGTGTTCACGCAAACTCAAGTGAAAAATCTATAGCGATATCACAGAGAAAAACTGAAAATAATTGGATTATGGAACATACTAGTGAGGCAAAAAAGGTACCAAACGAAAATCAAATTTCGACGAGATTTCATTATATAAGGCTTTAAGTCTCTTATTATTAAGATTTTATGAGTCGATTACAAGATTTACAAATTTTCATTTGGAAAACTATGGAATCTCGTAAGCAATGGGGTATCATATAATGAGATTTTGCCCTAGGGAAAGAACTTACGTTTTGGATAGCACACATAATGATGATGCACATAAACTATAACTACAAAAAGCAGAAAGATAGAAAAAAATCGATAAAAATAAACGGCATAATTTGAGTTCTGGGAATATATATATATATATATGTTTATAATTGTTTATGTATTACAGGCAACTAAGATAGGGACTTAAGTTCCTATGCCAGATGAGTAGATTAAAACAACTGATTCCATGGTTGTTATACTCAAGGGGAAACTCCAATAAGCCCCTAAAATATATTCTGTATCTATAATGTACAGTATAACTTGTCTAAAAGCATCTTGTGTAAAAGAATATCCTCTCTAAAAGCATAAAATTTTCGGATCCTACTTGAGACCCATGTATAAAAGAATATAAAGCTCCCTAAAGGGATATTAAAAAGTTTTTATTGGCCCCAATAATTTGGACAGAACTGGTGATTGTCATGTGCAATGAACCTTAATTTAACACGGCATTTTTTCTAATTTAGGCCTATATACAATTTCTACCAAATGCAACAGGCAAGGAGATACAAAGCAATTATACTTCACTCGTACGTGTACTAATATTATGTCCAATAACTAGCGTCTTATCTTGGATTAAAAAAGGGAAATTCTCTATTTTGTAGTTGTATAGCATGTATGTATATATGTGAACCTATCTGTAATCTTGTCTAAAAGCATATTTTTCACTGTTCCCAGGGTCCAGTCTTGCTTAATTGATCTGTGCATTTATTGTATCTTCACTAAGTGCAAAGTTCACCTTGGTTTCTAAGACTGGCGCCAGTGTTTTAACCTGAACTTATTAGAAGCTCATATAACCAACCAATCTCTGTATGACAAACTCCGGAATTTTGATGTGTTCGTTAAGACTTCTATAAAGCTGTTTGGGAAAACGTGTTTAGTTTCTCACGTTAGGAATTCCTATATTTGCATGACACATTTCACTACCAAGTGCCAATTTCCTAGGCATGTCCTATTTTAATTAAAATGTGCAAACATTCTTCCCCTGCGGTTTTATCGTTCGCATTTCTTATATGTGCCATAACTTATTGTTCCTCCATATCTCAATGTCCCCATCCCTCCTCCCATACATATAACTCGTAAAATTTCATCCAATTTGGTTTTTTTTTTTGCGTGCTTAGCGAAATTTGCATGTTTTCTTTGGGCTTTTTTTTGTATTCTGTCATGGAGTGGTAATCAAGTGCTAGAAAGGGGCTTCTCCATTCTTCATCTTGCTTGAAATTCAAATTTTGCCAAACCCATATCCCTCGATGGGTAGATTGCTTACGGGGGAAGGTGCGCAAGGGTTTCGAGTGCTGTTTATCATTTCTTCGTCTTCCTAATTAAATCATAAATGAATTTTATGGTGAAATTGAATTTGTCTCGCCTTGCGTATATTAAGCTGGGCAACTCGTTTTCGGAAGTGGACCCGCATCGTTTGCAAGTGCTAATTGCCACTGCATTGCAGGAACTGCGCACCAAATACTTTCAATTTTACGTCAAGTTCATCATATTTTTATCGATGACATTTCTAAAGAGTAATGTGGGCAAAACGAATGGCAATGTCTGAAACCCGACATAAAAAAATCGTTATGTAAAAGCGATGAGGGTATAGACAAATATGGAAATTGCAACGTAAGAATAAAAGTAAAAAATGTGAACGTATCTAAATGTGCATTTTAATACATTTATGGTTGTTTACAAAACTTAACCGCATTGGAAATTGGATGGGATGTAATAAAGATGTTTTACGGTACTTGAGTGCCCCTTAAAGGCGAAAAGCGCCAGGATTTCTAGTGTTTGCATGGTTTACCATCTTAAATTAGCATCACTCTACTTGACACAGTGCGTGGGCAATGCGACACTGCTCCTAAGATGTGACAAACACTTCTACTTCCTGTATGTTTACTGTCTTAAAGGGGCGACACTATTGGAGATACTTGATTCGGGGACGGCGACAATACGACACTGTCCCTTAAAGGAGGCCATCACTGCGATCTCTTATGCCTGTATTGTTTGCCATCTTAACGGGGATAATGCTAGTGAACACTCTACATTGACGATATGACACTGCCCCTTAAATAATGCATTCACTAATATTTTGCATGTATGCATTGTTTGTAGCTTTTATAGGTCAACCATCTATTTGACACATTACTTGGGTAATACGCCATTGCCCCTTAATGGCGGCAATCACTACGATCTCTTGTGCTTGTACTGTTTGCCCTCTTAAAGGGGCATAATGCTAATTCTGACACAGTACTTGGGCAAAACGACACTGGCCTTAAAGGAGGCAATCCTAATATTTCGTGTGTTTGCATTGTTTTCCATCTTAAAAGAACAACCTCTATTATACTCAGTATGTGGGGAGTTTGGAAATACGACATTACTCCTTAAAGGTTGCAATCACTACGATATTTTGTGTTTGTACTGTTTGCCGTCCCCTAGGGGCATAATGTTACTTCTGTCACAGTACATGGGCAATATAACACTGTCCCTTTAGGGAGGCAGTCACTAATATTTCATGTGTTTGCATTGTTTTCCATCTTAAAAGGACAACCTCTATTTGACTCAGTATTTGGGAAGTTGGGAAATACGACATTGCCTCTTAAGGGGGAACTAAACACCTCGTTTCCTATGGGGAAAGCTCTCAACCAAGTCAGCGACTTGTGTAATTAAAATTTT
>JAQGCC010004850.1:0-12436 GCA_034698905.1 Xestoiulus laeticollis | reverse complement strand
TGATTTACAACTTTCGTAAATCACGTAAAAGTGCGAGATTGTACAACTACGAACCTCAACTTGAGTACCCCTAATGAGTCATATACTGTCTATAGTAGAAAATAAAATGCATATTACATTGAAACACATCTATCCAAATCAGGTGGCGCTCATTATCTATACATACATTGTATATACTAAAGACTGATTAATTTTATCACCCAATAGTCACGAATGGTCACGAATTACATTTTGTCTTGACGAAATAAAACTTGGGCAAATTGTTTAGATTATATTGCATTTGTCTTTGATGAAATTTTGAGAAAGTCAATCTAAAGGCATGGACGTGTTCAGTGGTCACATTTGTTGTTCTGGTTGGAAAAAAAATGTGTTCTTTTGTTCTTTAAATTTGAGGATCGAGGTCATTCAATTTATCAATTTATAGCGCATGAGCACATCTATCCTACAAGAAATTTGCTCGATTTTTATTTCGTCTAAGACAAAATAGAAAACATGACCAGATCTAATTTAGTCTAAGATTATGAAGCGAGAAGTCGCGATCTAATTTAAATTGTATGATAACCCATTATTTGAGATTATGGAACAATCCATTGTTATTTCAATTGAATATTATAATTCTTATTAATTATGTTCTTATTTGACTGGGATCTCAAAATAGACTTAAAATATTATAAAAGCTAGGACTCGATGCCATTGAGTCCCATAAAATAAAATCCCTTTAATATTGGGGTCTTATTTGGTCCCACTGTTCATCTTACATATACAGTAGTTTCAATAGCAAGATCCATTTTTTTTCTTGGGAAACTAAAATAAATATTTAATTATAGCAAGAATCTTTTGTGCAACTAAACATTTAAGGAACTAGGATTTTCGAAGACAAAATGGCGTTATAGGCCGAGAGATACATGAAAATATTTTACTCATTTTACTCCTTTTAAGCAAAGAGCTTCGGATTGGGCCAACAGACACTATTGTGAAACTCAGCAGGTAATTCAATGTCCTCTAATTACAATTGTAGTAGATACATTACATTAAACAACAACGGTATTCAAACTGGGTTCCGTGAACTTATTCAGGAGTTAGAATAATATTTATTTTGTAATCATGTATTATATCCGGTACTGAGTGTGGTTTTAATTATAGCTCAGGGTAAATTTGTATGTTTTACCGATTTCATGTAATAAACTGATAGCACAAACCAAATCTATTTTCAGTGACAAAGTACATTAGAGAATGGTACAGTAGAGACGTTATAACAGAAAATGTAATTTCTTCTACTAAGCTTGGAATATGATGTACAATGTACATTGTTACAATATTCAATACCTGCAATGTTTGGAAGTGACATCAGAAACAACGTATAGAAATTATAAGCTATTTATTATGATTTTCGATAGAAATTAATTTAATTCTAAGATACAGTAAAACTTGGTAAAGTGATCACCTTTGCATAGTGACTACTTTTCATGAACTGGTTGTATAGTACATTAGCCTACATGTATACTTTTTCCTTTATAAAAATTTTCTGTGTAGTGATCGACCATACACCTGTATATTTGACCATTTATTTGATCGTTAACTAACATATTTCACGGTATTTGAATTTTCAGTTTAAAACATTTTTTGTCCTAGAGTACTTAAAAGTAAGATTGGGTAACATAATTGGATTCAGCAAAGTCTAAAAGAGCTGAAGAACACTGAATTAGATGGTTATGGGGATATTCCCTGCATTACCCGGTTGGGTAGAACTCCCATGGCGAAATTTTTCTGTTTAACAAGCCTGGTTTTTACTTAGGCAGATGCATGTTACAGTATGTACATTGTACATGTATGTTTCGTTGCTCAGCTTGGCATTGAGTCCCAGCAGCTCTTCCAGGGGCTAGCCTGTCCACGTTTCTTGGAAATGACCATGTTCAAAATCGAATTTTTCAATGCGTCTTATATGCGAGGCTCCCCAGGTGGAAGCAACGTTTACGTGCCATTTTATTATGCGAGAAACTATACAGTACATGTATAGTAAAATGTCTAAACAGAATTTACAAGGGGAGGAGGGGTACAAAGAGTTGCAAGACCTATTTCGAGGTGCTATAGCCGTCGTTACTCAAGTGGCGTTGCAAAAATCACACCCGACGAGTTATTTTGTCAGAAACTTGGTCCCACATAAACCACCGGGATCCTTGCAAACACATATGAGCATTAATTTTGCGTCGAGTTATTGCGAAAAGCATAACGGTTTAGCACTCGCCATTTAATAGCGAGCTTAATTGCGAATGCTGGCGGGCCTTTCTGCCGGCAAATAACCGAGTTTAATTAAAATTAATTGCCATTGGGCAGGCAGAGGCAGACGCGGGACCAGTCTAAGGTAACTAATTACTAGAGCGACGCATAATGGCGCATGGTGCAACGGCGGAATTATGATTCAACGTTACGAGCGCCTCCAACGACGTTATTGGTCCCCAGAGGCCCCATTCGCATGCACCGTACAAACAATTGAATCGAACTGAGTCGACACGAAATTAACACGAAACCGATAAGTGACACGGCAGTCTATAATTCAAATTACACATGCATGGCTAAAGAAATAATAAGATGATACGGAGTCAATCGATGCTCAGCTGCGGCTCAATGAGCTACCCTCCATGCAAATTAAGGTAATCTCTCGCTCGAGAGACGCTCCAATAATTCACGGTTAACAATAGGCCTACTCGCCAGAAACGCGACACGAAGACCTTTTAGAACGTTGCAAAAAAAAGGAGTTTAATTACACCGTGTGATGCACAGTTTGACAATGATTAAAGGATGAGAAATTTTGGATGCACGGATTCACGCATGTTGTATGACGGTGTTTGGGCTTTTAGAAGGGGCGAGCAATCCTTGGCCTGAGGACCAAATGTAAGCTGCAAACCAACGATTAACTGGATTTAATCTAATGACCTGAAGACGAGCATCTGGCAGTCTGCGTCACTTTAGTTCATCAGAGGGCCGGATGCACTATCATGTTTTACAACAAAATCTATTCAGGGTTCCCACATTTTTTTGAAAATGAAATTCCCTGACTTTTCAGGTTTTCCAGTTCATTTTTAAATTTTTCCATGATTAAAAAAATAACATAACTTTATTTTTTACTTAGTAAAGTATATTTATTCCTAGGAAATTGGATAAAAAATGTAGTCTTCATTATTGGATAATTATGCTTCTTCAATATTGATACTTTTTTCTAGTATTAGATAAACGCGGTTTCACTATTTTTTATAAAAATAGTTTTAAATTTTCCTATAATTTCCAGCTAATTGACCTGTATAAAATCGCTTAATTAATGTTCTGTTTTTTTTCAGTCAAAACATACGAGCATCAATTTCAAACTTGTATTTCTGTGTACATTATTATTGTTATTACATGTACGTTTTTTATTTTTTCGTAAAACCGGATATAGCGATCAGATAGGTTCCTTTAAGATCGTTATAAGCGGATTACACTGTACATCATGCAGATAAAAGTATATATACAGTAAAATTTGTAAGTTGCATAATACATACATGTACTAACCTAATACGATTATATGTATCTTGTTTTAATATTGTCGAGCTAATGTAAATGTATTGCATTCCTTTACAATTACTTTCAAACATCACTTGAAAGAGCAAAGAACAAGCCGCAAAACAGCTCATTATTTCCCATTGATGTAGCACATCATGAAAAGTCTATAAATCGATTAATTGAACCTTATTTTTAGTGTCACTTGACTTTTCAATTAGTGTTGCTATTGAAAGTGACAATGCTAATTTCATATTGATTTTGTCAGTGAAATAAGCCAAGTTTGCAATTGGATTCATAGCCGTCCACAATGTCCGGCATGCAGTTTTATTATTATTACATGTACTGCAAATTTAGTTTATGCACGAAAAGAGATGGATTTTTTTTTACACATTTCAAAACTAATTACATGTATAGTGTTATTGCATGTGTTCATTAAAACAACTGCACGTCTAGTAAGCCTCCCTCCTACATATGTTTAATTTTTTTTAATGCGCAGTGTCCATTATTAAATTGAAATTTGTTGCCAATAACATAGAATGCGTTTTATTACTGTGCAGCAATGCCGAGTACACAATGAGTGTGCATTATTAATTCAAGCCAAAGAGACAAGTGTCGAGATCAATGGAAACTGAGTGTAGCAAAAGTGCAATGATCTGCCTAAAGTGAAATGTGCCAAAACTTCCAATGCTACCCGATGCAATATCAAAAATTGATATTCCATTCGGGTGTATGTTATTAGTGCCAGATTAGAAATGACAACGAAAAGAATGAAAACGAGAGAACGTGGCGCTACCCAACTGCAGATATTGAAAGTCAGCCTATAGGACTGTAGCGGATTATTGATTTCAAATTAGTAACATTAATATGACCTACCACAAATCGGTGTTCAGCTATTCGCTGGGGGTTACAATTGCGAAGAGGGGAAAAAAGATCGACAAGGAACAGAGGAATTAATGGCGCCGACGGAAAATAAAAAGCAAAAAAAAAAAAAAAATCGGTGCCCTTCCCATTTTGGAAAATATCGAAATATCAAACGTCAAATGTTGGAGAAGTGCAGCATTGATTTCTAACGTTTTTATATGAATTTTCGGCTTCTTCACTTCCAATCAAAGCCTCGTTTGTTAAGCATAACCCCCAAGCATTTCTGTGCTTGTAAAATGTCTCGAAATACTACTGGCTTGTATACATTTGTTAGCTTATTGTATCATACTCAGTAGAAAACCAATGTGCTTGAATCACAAATTTTCAAAGCTTTATCAACTTATAATATTCGAAAAGGCAGATTGAAATAATCTTATATCAACCAAGTGCATACGAATCTAAATGTTTACACGCCAACAAGAAGTGCTGTAATATTTCAGGTGTTTAATTTATGATCGTACACTGTAGACGAATATCCAAGCAAGAACTTAGACAATTATGCAGTTGTCATCTAGTTAGTTTTCTGCAGACTTTCCATAAGTTTCGGCAAGCAACTTTGGCGAAAAATACTGTTTGTCTTAAGATGGAGAAAAATATATTTACTCTTATCCAACCATCCTTGGGGAGGGCCGTCGTCATCATCTATATGCATGGTAACGCCTAATACTCCAAGGCTAGGAGGGTGCAGGAGTGCTACAGATATAAAAGAGAAAATATTGCAGCTGAAATGACCAAAGCATTGCTTCAAAGAAAATCATGCATTACACAGAGAAGACATCAGAAAAGAGACATGCAAGTGCCGTAGAAAAGGAAAAAGAAACGCCATGAAAAAGCAAGCAAGAGCAATATACCACATGCTTAGTAAATTATAATACAAGTTCCCATGTTTTGGGTTTACCAGGTTTTATGTTTAGCCACATTTGCGAACAACCTTGGAGGTTTTTGTGCTTGATAAATTGTAAAAGCATCAAATAACAATCTTTATTTCATCTCATAGTTACAGCGTTTAGTCATCTATAAATAAAATACTATACATGGATATATATTTATATATAGGCTCTTTGAGTATATAACCTTCAGTTATTCGAATCATTATAACGCAATATGAATATTATATATATTATTTTATATATATTATATATATTACCCTAATATATATATTAGGGAGATTGCGCTGCATAGCGTAATACGCTATCGACAGCTAGCACTGTATTTTAGCATAATGTTAACACTATCGACGCCATGCCACGCATGCGTCGTTAACGCTTACTCTATAATTGCGTTTAGGTAAGTGATTTTTAGCGTGTGGCGCAATCTCCTTATTGTGGGTGCAAGTTATATGCAAAGTGCGGATCTAAAGTAGCTAAAATAACTATACGCGTGTGCTCAAATCAAAAAGCATTTTTACACGCTCCCGCATATAACATACAATTTGATTCATATAGTTGTCTCCTTGATGCACGTCATGTTAAAGCACTATACAAAGCACATTTATGGACATCCTGTAGCATCATAACTGTTTCCTTACAAGCTTATCCAAGGAGGTATGCAGTACTAGTGGTAATAAATTCAGCGCACATTGGCCAGTTACAAAATTTGAGATTACATTTTTCATAACAGTTATCATTAAGAAAGCTCTAAATAACAGATATAAATAAATGACACGTCAATGGCGGCTACAAATGTGCTAAATCTATTGATTTATTATACATGTATTCTTTGTAAAAAAAAGAAAAAATGCAAGGCATATGAAGTATAGGCCAGAATGAATGAATTAGATTTCTTTCCGCAAAATGCACATTCCTGAATAATGTGCCGAGATAGCGAGGAAGAGACGTCATATTATTCATCACCAAATATATTGTATATGACCCAAGATAAATTTGATACATGGGCCTATATATATATATACTGAATCGCAAGCAAGTATTCCTTTGGTTGCAATGTCATTCTTTAAGTTATGGCAAATTTATCTGAATCTCTCGAACTAAATTGT
Source organism: Xestoiulus laeticollis (assembly GCA_034698905.1). NCBI lineage: Eukaryota > Metazoa > Arthropoda > Diplopoda > Julida > Julidae > Xestoiulus > Xestoiulus laeticollis. Next base: position 5,982 of record JAQGCC010004850.1, on the reverse strand, counting down.
CCTATATTCGCTAACATTGGTATATAACAAAGTAACTACATGTATATATACTCATAACAATTTTTCTAATTAAAAATAGGAGAGTTGTAGGTCGACAATGAAGAAAATGCCAATTAAAAGACACTTCAAGATAAACCATAATCTATTTTTATAAAACATCTGGAAGATCACACATCTCCAACTATATAATGTAGTTTGTTCATCCATTTAGATATTCGCGTAAAGTACTCACAGAGTACACAATTGCATGTACATGTATATGCGAAATATCCTACTATATGACAAATGCCAACAAAACATGCAAGAACAAATTTATTTTTGTTCAATTGCACAAAACATGCATTGTTTAAGTTCACCTCACCAGGTTTATTCATCTATTAGCAAAGATTCGACAAAATCAGGTATTTCTTGGATAATTCGATTTTGTAAATTATGACTAAGAACATAGCCAAATTATGGCAGTAAATTGCTTTGCACGTTGAATTTTTTCAAATTCTACTTGAACATTATTTTACCAATGAATTTGAAGGTAGAATGGTTTTATACATTATTAGCTAAGAAGATAACTTATATACATACATGTATACATCATGTATATAGACTTTGATAGTTATTTTCTTTGCACACGTATACATGTACATGTACATGTACATGCTCAACACAGGAGAGTAATTAAACAAAAGAATCAAGGAACTAAATGAAAAAAGATCAAATGAAATCCCATCTGCATTTTTTTTGCTCGGTCAATTCAAATTCATTTTGCGTATATATTTGAGATTTCATAAACGAAATATTTCCATTGTAAAATTACCATTTCCTAGGAATCTAGCATCATACGAGCATCGTTTTGCATCTCATTTTTTCGCCGGATTAGTGGCCAACAAAAAGTGGGGAACATATTAGATGGGAAAGTACATTAGATGCCTCATTTCAACAGAATAATTACATAAGTAGGCTAAGTGAACGATTTCCAGCTATTCTCAACTTCCATCACACACTTGAATGAACACCAGCAATTGATCCATCAGAAAACTTCATTCAATCAAGATCCGATATAGCCTTTCTACGCCTGTTATATTCATAACCATTTAATGCTTGTTTTTTATTTCAAGTATTTCGACTTAGTGCAGCTCTGTTGGATTATTTATCAATGCAATTCGTCGAAGAACAAACAAAAACATTTTTAACCGCTTTACTTAAATATATTTTCTTACATAATTTAAATATTTATACAAAATAAAACTCGTATACGAGAATATTAAAATTTTATAGAACTGACTCGTTAACAGATTTGCATATATGAAGTATTACTTTGTGGATTTTGCAACAACTTCACAAATATTTGGTAATTAGTCTCTTAACATGTACACTGTACATCTATAGATGATCATCTCTTACAAAAATGCTTTAATGGCTTAGTGAACTCTGCCATCATTTACATTGAAGTCTGTCAATAAATGACTATAGGCCTGTGATTAATCATATTTATTAGATATTGAAATCTATGCAGGTGGTGAGTTAAGCTACACTGCTCACAAAAGTTAGGGGATAATTAAAAAAATTGTAACAGCATACGGATGGAAGGAAAGTGCGAATACGGGAAATATTAAGAAAGATACATCTATAATAAACAACCACAGTAAGAACAATCATTTTCTCAAAATGCATGCATTTATTGACGTTTTAGTCATTTTGAATGCACCAGGCAATCTGCTAGAACGTAACAAAAGGTTTTCTATAATCTATAACAATTGGACAACCAAAAGAAACAAATTTCAAGTAGGGTGTGTACATTTAATTGTTGATTTTTAATACCGGTGTCCATAATATTTCCCTATTCACATGTACTTTCCTGCCTCACAACTGATTTTATACAAAATTCTGAATTATTCCCTAATTTGTGTGAGCAGTGTTTTAAGTAAAACATTTCTTAAAATGTGGTATTGATTGCTCTTACGATACGTGAAATTCGTAGTATAATATTAAATTAGCTTCATCGACAGCATCAGACTGAAATCCATGCCGATTACGAATAAGTACAATAATTCCATCAGCTTATCTGAACTATCATCAGATTAAGTAATTGATTAGGCTGACTAATGCAATGATGAGTATGTACCATTCACGCTGCAAGATATACAGTACTACAAAGACACAATAATAGGCTCCTTCAAGCGAGCGCTTTTGACCTCCAGCCTGCAAAGCTTTTTCCGTATAACTAGATGTGCGCATGGGCTGATCATGCGCGCATCTAATTACGGGTCAAAAAGCGTTGCCGGTTTGTGCTTAACAGCGCTCGCGTGAAGGAGCCTAATGTAAGTTGTCCGCCATCTTCTTAAAGAATTATTATTGCATCTCATTGCTGATGTATTAATAACAAAAATCCAACGGCCAAAAAAGGTTGTCACATCGGCAACGACACATTTATCGACTATCACATAATCAAAGGATCAATGTACTCGTGATAAAATGCATACTTGTGATCGGGAATAGTGATGGATCAATGGCAAGAAATAAAATATCACTTGTCTTATTTTGGTTGTCATTCGCATAAACGTTAACCAGCCAGTTATGCATTCCATCGCTCAAGCACATGAATATTATATTTCTACTCGGCATGGTGAGTCATTGACTCTTGCATTATTAGTATAACGTATGACAATATCCAGTTGATACATGCAAGTCTTTATTCACTTGCATTATTGATTTCTCCACGTCGCATTTATGCGACTATATGCCTGCAGAACATGCGAGGCTTTATAACTTCTTTTATTGCGAAATATACCACCGATTGGACCAATTTATGACAAACCCTCTAGATCTGCATTATTTATCCCGGTTTTTCATGTTTTATGCAACCGCCAGAGCAACTTCTGAATAGGATATGCAAATTAATAACGTCCGTCGTACTCGCTCTTAATGGTTTTAATAAGCCGAGCTGCAAGACCTTTCATCCATTATGCATGGGTATGGTGCAACAAAGGTGTTGTGTGGATTATCTTGTAATTTTCCCGCAATTAACGTTTTAATGTTTACCCGCATTGCTTCTCACTCCCGTAATGAAACCCTAGTTATTGTGTAACTCAATTTCCATAGCTCACAATCGTGAGTTTTATCACGAAGCATTGACCTGCAAATAAGCTGCCAACAATGAAATCGTTTGTTTAATATCGTTTGCGTCGTGTTTAATGTCCCTTCCAAATATTATCGAGGATGTACCCTTATTTATACTTAAAATTAACATAAAGATACCATAGTTGTTAGAATCAAATTTGTATAAATATTTTTAGAATCGCTTCATTAATTAATACACCAAGTGTTACAAAGATGATTCCCTAAATTTACCAAAAAAGATCGAACTGGTTTTTTTCCAGTACATATAATAGTAACTACTGTACGTGTATACCTTGCCTGGCTGCCAGGTGCATTTTATCCAACAAATTTTAAACTATGGTGTAAAATGTTATCGCATGAGACCCATTGCTAAAAAGATTTCATGGAACATCCCATTGTTATCCTATAATTGCTATTTTAAGTATTGTTAAGCATGTTCGTATTACAGTACGTGGCATCTTATAATATTCTCAAAAAATTAAGGGACTCGTGCATAGTCATATTAAACAAAATCCTATTGATAGTGAAGTTTCATTTAATTCCATATTGCTTCTCTCTCAAATATCATTGGTAGATCAGATAATCTCATTATTCTCGTTGTTTTACTATATAAGACAGCTTAAGATTTTTCATTTGGGTAAGCCTCCAAATAATCCCATGCCTCTTATAGTTATAATCGAATTGCACTCTGCAGTACCTTAATCAACTCAATTTTAATAACGAAAAAAAATTGAAAATATTTTCAAAACAAATTATATCAATCACACAAATAAAGAACTTTCTAACATTATTGAAAAATATCTTAATGGAAAAACTAAAAAAAAAATGTGGGGAGCACTGCAAAACATATTAGCAATCTATTATCAAAAATTCAAAAAATTTCCAAATATAAAGTATTGCCAATATCAGAAATGCTCAGCATACACAATTGCATATACTAGTATATCTACCAAATCTTACTTGTAGTTTCTAACATCCACCCTCGTGACGTCTCCCTCTCAATCTCCATCGTTATTGGCATAATCACCATCATCATCATCATCATCATCGTCGACAATGACTCGTCCATTAATAACTTCCATGAATCTATGAATACAATTCCCCCTATACCATGCAACCATCCTTCCAAGTATATAGGACATGTGCCAATGGATGTCACTATATTCCGATGGATCCGTGCCACTCTAGCTAGTACATTACATTCAAATTCTGCGAATGCAAATCCACGGCAGCCATAAAACTACCCCATCGTACATACTCCTCGATTTTGGATGAAAGAAGCGCGGCCCCATTATGCTCGCAAGCTTCCAAACATGTAAATTATTTCTGAAAATCGCCTGAGATGCTTCAGGAAGCGTCGTTCGGCGCAGGCGCTGCCCAGGACATCCCGAGTTTCGAGACATTGGGCGAGGTTAATGGTTTCATAAATGATTTTACGATCATTAAACATTGATACCTTAAGCCATAAGCCGGGACAGGCTAAGCCCGTTGCTTGCTGTTGCCATCCGAAGCCGGAGCAGAAGGTAAAGTCGTTGTTATGGCTTTTGGGGTTACTTCTGCTTCTGGAAGCAGGTGGACCGGAAGTAACGAGCTTTCTGTTCCTTCATTATGGCGCCCTTATCCTGCAGGCACAACGTGCTTGATTTACACGCTGACATTTATCACGAATGACTTCGCGATCGTTACTAGAAAGTTACAGGTGCGATAACTTGGCGAGTTCTCGCATACGTTTCACATTTCTTTCCTGCGTTATGCGTTTCAGGGCACATGCCTGTTTCCCACCATATTTTTTCTTGAAACAGGAATAAAACGAGTTGCAGTTGGATTGCAAATGGGGCTGCTGATGCAGACTCGACAATGAGGCTAAGACTATGACATCTTCTGGAGATGGCTGATGCGCGGAGGGATTCAGGCGAGGTCACGCATCATTTGTCCGTTTCTGCGACCACGTCCGACTCCCTAATGCCGTGCCCTGCAGCGACGAAGAATTCCTGTCATTTTTAATGCATTAAAAGTGAAAACTCAACTGTCATGGCAAGGTGCCTCGCCAATGTTCCTCGGTGACACTGGCTCGCTGACGAGAATACCAAATGGGAAGTTATACACAGCCAGAATCGCATTACTCTTTGTCACCGGAGATAACTGGGTGTTAAAACCGGAAGGGAGTCAAGACTCAGCTTTCAAAAGTTACACCCATGTTTACATGTTGAAATGCAACTTTGATAGCGCTGGCATGGCAACTGGGATTTAAGTGTCCGGCTCACTATTGAAAATATCTATTCATTCCCGAAACGACTGAATGCATGCTCTATACAGAGGCTCATCAATTTATTTATTTTTCAAAACTTGATGCATCTTATACGAATTAAATTACTACATGTATACAATTAAACATTTATTTCCCAATTATGTTGTATAAGGATGCTATAATTAAAATACTACAGGTTGAGATTGTATACAGATTACTTAAGGTGGCCGGATGTAAATACATGTACCTGCAAAGCACTTTTTAGCAAGTCTCATATATTAGTTCCTTGTTACATGTATACAGTGTTTAATTTTTTTGTAAATTGATATGGAAAATCTATTCAATTGATCATGGATTCCATTTCATGGAAATATACACATACATAAACAAAAAAATTAAATAAATACAGTGAAACCTGTCTACATTGAACACCTATGGGACCAGGCAAAAGTGTTCACATATTAGACAGGTGTTCATTGTATGGAGGTTTGCTATGAAAAAACAATATCCAATGAACTATGTTTATTGTACATGCATACAATGGAATACACATGTATAACATTATGCACACAATCCTTTCAGTGCATGTACATAAATCATTATTTTAGGTTTTTTTTAAA
>JAQGCC010004849.1:0-12438 GCA_034698905.1 Xestoiulus laeticollis | reverse complement strand
GTAATCACTTTACGCAATTTGATTCACCCTTATACGTGCGCAGCTGCATTAGACTTCTCACGTGACAATAGCCGTACCGGGGAAATAAAAATCCGATATCCTGAAACTCTCTATTAAAACGACAATATTGATATGAATCCTATAGGGACGTATAGCAAGCAGTTCTGTGGAAACCCTTAAACCGCAGAAGCTCTTTCAATTATTTTAATTACTAATTAGTTAACGATCGCCTTACTAATAATAGGTTTACCGCAACATTTCAGTCAGTTAACTAATTGCTTTTGGATCAACTGTTAAAGAGAATCAGCAGATTAAAAGCCAATCTATGTCGGGGAAATTAACTTGCCTTTAATTAGAATCAGGTTTAGATCTTATAATTGGTATCGTATTGACTTTCAATTAATTTATTAGAGAGCGATGTGTAAGTGGGTAAATTGTTTTTTTTTTTTACCTACCCGATCATTCAAAACAACATCACTTTCTTCTACCACTAAGTTAGATCCAACTATAATTAGGCAAATTGAACATCCTAATGTAATAGACTCGTGTAATCTGCTATAGATGTTAATAGGCTTCACTCTCGCTACTTTAAAAGTTCTGCATTTTTAGTAAGGCTTAGTAAACTCTTCACCTACATTGGAATCCTTCTCTAAACCATGTTTTGACATGCTGTTTCTGAGGCTTTTGCACATACCAACTTCCATTGTAAATTGAAAAATCGAAGTTTTCCATTAAAAAATCAATTTGCATTTACGATATCCATTTTCGGTCATCGAGATTGTGTTATTCATGTCTTCCATCTTCTATTATTTGTCTCTTGTCCTTCCATCATTCCCACGCAATTGCATACACAATTGCATCATCTGGTTGGTCACAGGGGTCCGGTCGTTTTTCAAAAAAATTCGCTATCTGCATTAATGGATTTCAAATATTGGTCCGATTTTTGGTTAATTTAGCTTGCTTTGATCGAAAAATGGACCACCTGCGGTTATATTTCATAATAGCTTATCTAATCTGGACTGTCTGGAGAAGCTAGAAACATTTATAAAATATAGCTACAAATTTGAAATTCTGGCTAAAAATCCACTGGAGCCTAATAGATTTTTTTTAGACTGTGGCGTTGGGGATCTCGAATGAATTGTGGAGCTTGGTATTAGTCTTTTTTGACACTTCATTCCAGCTGCCAACAGTCGATGTGTAGGACAATAAGTTATTTCCCAGAAAAATGGGATTCCTGTGGTTTGTGTCTCGGTTAAACCAAGCCGTTTATCATGTCGACTCACATCATGTAATACCAAGAATTGTATCCCAGTTCGTGAAATATGACATAGTTTTGTGCACTTTTTCGCCTTTTGGATCATATTACGAGCTTTTGTTGACCTTTAATTATTCGACATGTATTCTTCGTATTATTTTTGGTTATGGATATGCGGAATATGATGATTGAATCGATATTTGCGTCACTTTTTTCTGTTTACTTCAATATATATTGACTTAATTTGCAATATAAATCAACCTGTTGTTACACGAATGTTAGTATATTGGCCTATTGAAATGTTGATAGACATAAAGATACAAATGGTGATCACGCACTGTTTTTGTCCATTTCTAATTTGATTAATTGATGAAGGATAATTTGTCCAGTAGAAATATTACCTTTATAAAGGTAATATTCCTTACGCCGAATTTTCATTGAATGCTTTTAGGGTAATGTTCAACAACACTTGTCAAGTCATACAGATGTGAAGGAAACCACTGTAAAAATCCTGCAAACTGTTGATAACTTCATGATATATTTAATGATTGTAAAAATGTCTTGATAATTTTTATCCGTCCAGTTTATAAGCTTTGTTGTATATTTATTTATTTATGTATTTTCAAACATTTTTTCATTCATTATTGCCTTTCTTTAATTCCATTGCACTGCAATAAGTTTGCATCTTAATGTCTAAAAAATTAGTTTTTTCTACATGAGTACAGGCATAATGCCCCCGAAATAAGATGCAAAGATGAATCTTAATCTCACCACTTTTTTAACTTAAAAATTAGTTGATTTTTATATAAAGACGTACAGTAAACAAAAGAAATGCATATTAATTTAAGTTAAATTTGCGATTTTATTTATTTATCTAGGAGTAGAAAATATTTTTTCATGAAAAGGTTTAGATATTTTTAAAATTTAATTGAAAACTGGCCCCATAAGAAAAGGTGGTGATGTAGATCACCATAGTCTTTTTTTCTAAATTATTTTTTTATTTAATTTTGGAAACTGATAAGAACAAATGAAATGTACGAAGACCTAGCATAAATATTCTATTATTTGTTTAGTTTTTTTGTTTATGTTTAAGCATATTTCATTTTTTGGAAATGTCCGTAAAATTTATCAGACCCAATTATACACTTTACAGACATATTTCCATGAAATGGAATATACATGTAAATCAACAAAAGAATTAATTAAATAATAGAATATTTATGCTAGGACCTCGTACATTCCATTTGTTCCTAACAGTTGCCAAAATTTAATTAAAAAATAATTTAGAAAAAAGGTTTATTCTGGTATGCAACACTCGTAACGTACTCTAAAAAAAAAAGTTAGTAGTGTTCTGAAATACCTTAGGGTTTATGGTATTCCAAATTGCCATATGGTATTTTAATCCAAAAAAGGTACTTTGCATTTCAAAGTACTGTATCTTGTTTCCACAATTGTTAAGGCAATATTTGATTTTTCAACGCTCAGAATTACTGTAATGTTTTTATTTTTTAAAAAAAATAGCAAACTGCAGAGGTAAACAACCTTGTTTAACTGGGTGGTGTATTCAACCCAAGGGAGACCTATAGCCCAACCCTATCTTTCCCAATATGTGACTGTACACTACATTGTCCCCATCGGTGCATTAATTGACCATATTATACTCACGTGGTACACAAGTAATTATGACACTGGCAATCCCCAGTCGATTTCAAGTCCTACCGCCCTAATACAATAGCACCGAGATCGCGTTTTTAATTATTGTTTTTAATTTTACTTCCTCCCCCCCCCATTCCCATTGCCATGCCTTTATTTTCTGAATCCACGCACGAAGCAATGGAATGCAATATGCCTGGCGTGCTTATAAACAAAGGTTGGTCCGTTTCGTTAACGCCTTAATTGGTGCTGTTAAAAATGCATACGTAATTGATTCGATGTATAAACCCGGGCGTTGGGGGATTCGTCGTTTTCGGGGTTTTAATTAGCACGGGCCATGGATTCACTCTGGGGAAATTTGTGCGACCTGATCACAGAAAGGTGGAGCTTAAAACGAAAAGTAAGCGTTTTTATTTAATCTTCGCCGTGTACATTGGTGGCTAAACACACGATAAACCTTTCTCTATATGTGCCCTGTTCTTCGACGTACTTTCACACTCCGACTAGGCGTAGACTCATTTAGGCCGCTGAATTCCCAGAGAGACCCTCGATGGGGGACCCCCACCCCCACTTAATTGAATTACAACGTCGGGCTATAAAAAGAAGCAAAACACGGCTGATTAATTTACGAGTGGCATTTGAAATGAAATTCTCGTGTCGACTTATGCAATGCTTCGCTCTCCATGTGTATGTTTTTTTTTCTTCTCTTCTATCTTTTCGCATCCCCACTGTGGTTCCATTGTGCACTTGCATAATCTACTCCGCAGCACACCTAGACTGTAATTATTGGGGTGGAGGAATGGCATTTTCCCAGCTCAACTACGGCTTTATTAGTTAAAACGCATTTCTTTATTATTTACAATGGCTGCGCTGATAAACGTAACAATGGGGGATGCATGCAAAATTACTGTTGCAACAAATCGTTCGTGGGGCGTATGCAAGCTGCGTGGAGCTTCAAAACCTAATGTGGAATGCACACAATAGGTACCTGCAAATTGGTGAATGGAATGTCGCAGGAATGCCATGGGCAGTGGGTGACATTCCTGTGACAATGCAGTTATGCTCAGGCTGCTAGCCACGTACATGAAAAGATGACATTCCTATCACATTTTAGTCATGTTTAGGCTACCATGCAGCAACATATTTAAAATGTATGACTTGGTGATTTTATGACATTCTTGCAACCACGCTAAAGGATGCCAGCTGACCATTTGAAGATGTGCATGCATGTACACCAGGCTATACTTTTGCTGCGCAGCCAATTTAAAAACTTCGCAGTTTTTGTAAGGGGTACTCATAACTTGTGCTCAGATAACCTCTCAAATTTATTAAATTTATTAAATTAGTCTTCCTCAGCATCTCAATTGTCGATTGCCTTTGTTGTACAGCATTGAATAGATCAGCGTATCTTTAGCAGCTTTACTTTTTAATTCGATGCCTCTAGTTTCATCTTCTATTTCTATGACTGGATGCATCCAAATATACGAGTCGTATTCTCAGTCAATACATTTTTTTTTATTTCTTAAAAATAACGTTTCGGAAATTTTAATTCCTTCATCAGGTTCTAAATAACGTTATAGTTATTGAGGATATACAACTTTGCCAATTTTTCCATAACACATTCAATACTATAAAACAATATCAATCCCATTAATCTACAAAGTTTTTAAATTAATGATATTAAAAGATTTAAATACAATTACTATAAGTTGTATTTATAATTACAAATATAGTTATTTACCCAATACGTTACAAACATTTCCAATATTTGCATAAATCAATCTTTCAAATCAAATTTCCTTAGTGAAATTTCGTCGTATGCATTTCAAAATTAATAAAATCCTTAATTATCTTAAGGTTAAAATTATAACTTTTCATTTAACTTCTCTTTTTGTTTTTCTTCTATAAGGGAATTTTGGAAAGTACTTTAGCAAACTCCCTGATAGGTTACTAATGTATTTTACAGGTTATTTTTTAATATATTCATGTTGTTTAATTGCAAGGAATGAACAAACTTATGAGCAAGTAAAACTTTTTTTAACACTGAAAAGATATAATTCGAAGAACATACAATTTACTTCCGCTGTATTTCAAGTTTTAATAAGTTTTCATTCAAACGATCGTCTTGCATAAGAGAAAAGGGTTTCGATCAATAAACTCTTCATTTATGTATTCTTATCCCTGTTTAGGTAATGAATTTGCATTTTAATTTAGTATACGATTAAAAGCTGTTTCCATGGTTTATATGACGTCATCACTTTGTTACTGATTGAACTTCAAAAAAAATTCACATTTGACGATAAGCTTACACACTTTTCACATGTTTCAAAGATTATTCATGTTTGCATTCACTCTTTCATTCCGAATTTAGCTTAATTGATGCCACCATTTTTATATTCGCTCCCTCTTGCAATGCTTGATGAAATCTGTATCATTTCTATATAATTGCATGTCATTAATGCCAAACATATTCCTTGGCAAATTTCTAAGGCAAATTGTTGTTTAGCTCACTCATTGAAAGACGAGGGTTTTGCATGAAAATCTTAGCATTGCCATCATTTTTTTATGTATATGTGCTTGACGTTAACTGTCGCCAACTAGCCTCAAAGACTGCCATTTGCATCTACTCCTTGTTTATCCATAGGGGAAAACTGCACTCAAAATCTAAGCCATTGATAGTCTAATTACGAATGTCTCCATTACTATGATTAAGTTAGGCGCAAAGTTTTTTTTCTGCAGTCTCTCATTAGGACACTTAGGAAATTGCATAATAATATCCATCAACGTTTGCCTGGGTATTCAAAGGCCTTTGCATTGCGTGATTTTTCACTTTTCAGCCCGCCCAATTTGATATGCATGCCTTATAAGTGCTATAAAAATCTCCCCCACGTTTCATGATCTATGGATCCTGCTATGAAAAAGTGCCATTCTCATCCATAAGTTTCGCTTTCAATTTCCTCGCCATCCAATGGATTGACGGGCTTGGAAACGCGATGAGGAGGATGATATGGCATTGGCATTTTGCACAAAAATGGCGAATCCATTTAGTGCATGTGACTCCGCATTACCAAAAAAACTTGAATAAATGGAAAGTTGCTATAAATTGTTTTAGGTGGCGCTATTTCGTCCAAGTTTTACTGCTTTAGTAGCACTGGAAACCTCGTTACTTTGCATAGCACAGCGTGCGAAATGCTACACTCATTTCCCCTTTTAGCGAAATGCAGATTTATGTAAGGGCTTTTAGAAAAAAAAAATAATTGCAGTTGTTCTATTAGCGAAAGTAATGACATGCTTACTATCAAATTTATTGTACTGATTAACATTGCAGTGAATAATATTGCGATGAAGTAGGCCTTTTTTCTTAACTTACCATAATTATGAGCCCATTGTCAGAAACATGCATCTATCTGCAGTGATAAGAATTATGGGTAATTGTTTATAAATGGTGCAATATGTAATGGTGCTTACACACTCCCGTTGAATGGTACGCACGAACATTCGCAGAACTGTCCACCTCAATTCGAAGCGAATGCGGGTAATTTTACCCACAATTCCATTAAAGTCCCATAATTCATCACAAAATAATAATAAAATTAAAATTATTTACAGCATGCGTATGCCTGATGAAATGGAGTACTTGTAAGCAAACCAATGTGGATAAATGTGTCACCCTGCGTTTAGATAAGCTTAATTGCATTGACAAAGCAGACGGTTTGTTTTCTGCACCTGTACATAAGTGGCGCCATAAGGATAGGCGGCTCTTTTGTCTCGATCCGTATGTCGGGACGAGCTTCCCTTTGTATCGGCGAATGCCGACACGATTTTCGTAGCCTCGGGCTAATCGCCGTATTCGCCGAATTCACGAATAACCGTCCACACATTATGTAATGTGTATGGACTTGCGAATGTTCGGGGCGAGCGTACATAGATAACATTACATAGATAACATTGACTATAGAAAGTATTTCGTAATGAAAATCCAATTCATGTCTTTATTATATATTTTTTTAAAACGTTACAAAGTTTTATTAAATTAACATCAACGCCTGTTTCAGCAACATGTTTAAAGAAACAGAGCTTCTTTAAAAACTTTTTGAAAAAGCCTTTACATAAAAAGTTGGTAAAGTCTTTCAAATGTTATTTATTTAAAGAAAAATGCTGTTAAAATTATAAACGATGATTCGGAAGATAGTTTCTCTCCTTTCAATGTCGATTTCCTTTCTTCAAAATTGCAATAAGGACATTGTTTCATTCACTTAGGCATACGATATATCATCAGCTATTTCAGTCCCTTAAGAACATTGGGCCATTTTAATATAAAATTCAACTTTCTAATCTACCTCAAGGATATTTAAGCCGTTTTTTGGGGTTAATACTCTTCACTATGAATGCGATGGTATTAAAAATATAGGCTTCAATTTATCAACCCATTTTATTACATTCTTTGATACCATTTTTTCCAGTGTACTTTGTTCACCATCGTTTTCATTTCACTTTTCTAACCGTTTAAAGTGAGGTTGAATTATCGTTAAGTGGAAATGCACACTCAAGTGTTATTTATTAAATATAAAGACATGCGAGCGTGCAACATAGTAAGTCGTATGTAATCAATGTAGAATTTGCTTGGAGTGGTTTCAGTTAGTTCAGTTGAAAACGCTATAGTTTATATTTTAAGGCTGTGTTCAACTGATGTAATTGAATTTGGAATAATGTAATTCTAATTCAATTCTTAAGAGTTCATCAAGATGTCCTTGGCATTCGACTATTTCGTCTTCATCTTAAATTGTTTTGAAATTTTATATGTTGTACAAAAAAACAAAACTATAATAAATCCAGTCAATCTTTCATATCCTCCTAAATTTATGTTGAAATAACGGAGCAGACAAACTGCAAAAAATGAGCATTTGGATCCTATTCTATATTTCAATGGCAGTTTTAATGGAGCCTTGCTAAGCCTTGTCCCAGAATGTTTGAATTACAACTATAAAGCTTACCTTTGTCAATGCCATTCTTCTTTTTCATGACCGAAATGATTCTATTATTGGATGATTGTATTGTTTGACATGATTATAAAACTTGTTCTTTCCGTTGATGTTTTTATACGTATACAATTACACTTTAAAAATGTGAAAGCATCAAAGAAAATATATGGTGATATAAAGAAAATGTAAAGTTTATAATGAAATGCCAGGTAAAAAATCTCCATTTTTGGCTGGTGTTGCATGACGTTACTTATAGTGTGGTTGATGCATTTCTGCCATTTATTTTTTGAGCATTTCATTGATATTGAACTATTGTGTTCCTAAGTAGTTTTAGACTAATTAGGTAATGCAATAGTCGTATTTTCGCAATGTGGCACAAAACCGTCGTTTTGCATTTTTGACAACTGCACTCGTATAGTAAACAAAAACAATTTGTTTTCTCATTAAGGGCTTTATGGTGGAAAATTATTTGTGGTAATAAAATGGCCAGAACTTAATTATTTCCTTTTATATTCAGGGTGTATTGTACAGATAAATTTACAAGGTTGGTAGCTGGTGATATGTGGAGTATAAATACCCAAAAGCATATGAGGACGTAAATCTCTCCTTGACATAAGTGTATTTTTGTTTATGACCCCCCCCCAACATGAATTTGCATTGTACTGAAGTAATGCAGGAAATCCAAGTGAAGTACCAACAGTCTAAAGATCACTTTAAAAAATCTGGCACTTTGATCCCTGCCACATGGCATATACTACATGCTGACTGCAGGATAAGGGAATTGAGTTGAAGTTATCGAGGGGCAGCCATGTTCTTTGGGTTTTATACTCCGCATAACCACTCGCTATACAAATACTGTACAAATTGGGGTTTATCTACATATGGGAAAACTTATTTACATGGCTGAAAAATATTTTTATGTCAATTAAGATTACATTTGTGTCAACAAATATTCTTTGGGCATTTATACTCAATATACCACCAGCTACAAACCCTGTAAACTTCTCTTTTGACATTCGGTACACCCTGTATAGTTAGCGTGGATTTTATCGGTGCAATTTTTGCTAAATATTTTTAAGTGAAAAAAGTTTGGAAAATATTATCACGTTTTAGCTTGTATTTTCTTTGTTCATGCATCTTATTCTGGTTTGGCATATAGGCATGGCAATTAACCTTATGCCTTGCCTGATCGTAACGTTTTGTTGTCAGTCTTGCTTGATCAAGACGACAAAACGATATACATGTGTATATACAACATAATAAGTAGACCGGGCCAGGCTTAAAGCCTGTTTCAGTGATCATTACAGGTCGTCATGCAGTGTTATAGCTTTGTCGGTTACATAGGTCATGCATAGATCATGCCCATAGATCATGCAAAACTGACGACAAAACGTTACGTGTAGACCAGGCTTTAGGATAATCAGGGAGCATCCCAGGTTTCCCTGATGGACGAGCCAGTCCTATGTAACCTACTTGGCACATTTTGTGTTCATTTATGATAACATTTTACCTAAAAACGGTTGCGAATACAATTCCCAATATAGGAATTTACCGTAAGTAGCTCAGTTAACCCATTCGCTTCCTTAAACGAGGTTAATTTCTTGATTCAAATCGAAAACATGGTTTTAATATCAATGTTTAGTGCTTAATTTTGGATAAGTGTTTGAGATACGTTCGAATGCAGAAAAAAAATGATCAACCGTACGTTATAAACGTAATCCTAAGAGTCTAGTAAATTTATTATTTACTCCATTGGCACTAGATCAGGCTGGAGTTTTCTATACGATACATATAGGATTACTTCCTCCGTGTTTTGCTCATGTTTTTAGCATCTCCCACAAATTTGTTTGCCAACTTTTTCGCGGTCGTTTACAGCCTAAGGTCGATATATTTCGTGGCTTTGTAGGCAAGACATCAAACATTTCCAATACTCCGAATACGTTTTTCACACTAGCCAAAAAATAAATAAAACAGTTTGTTCTCATTTGCGATTCGATGTCGCTCGATCCAAGACAACGATACTATCGATTGGGAGACACGTTTTTTTAACCCGTTTTCAATAATAACCGATTTAGTTGTAGGCTAGTCAGCAAAGTTTGCTGGTTGTTCATCAAGACAAAATATAAAAATGCTGTGCTGTTTAAACAAGTAAACAAGCTGTGCTAATATTGTTCACAAATTTGAGATGTAAATAAAAATGTAGTGCTATCTGAAGAATGTGAGACAGAAATATTTGATGAGGCGCCTCTGTCAATCAGATTGTTGGCCCTGCTAAAGTCAGTGTTTGTTGACTTCCTAATAATTCTGTTGAAAATTTTTGGAGTTTTTAAGATGCCATGGTAGTAAATTGCTCAGTTTCAGCTATTTGCAAAATGCCAGTTTCTCATGCCATTTTAGTGACTTCTTGGTAACGAAAGCTTAAGGATAAATATATTTGGATGCTTTTTAAACATTAGCTAAAACTTATAAAAATATGCATTTGTTGTACAATTAAACATAAACTTCGCAGTGGAATTGCTGAAATTAAAGAATTGTCATGGAAATTGGATAGACCTACAAAGCCAGTGAAAATTAAATTAACAAAGATAACAATGGATATTTGATATTACGTTTTCAACAGAATTTTTTTTTATAACTTATTTGGCACGAAGTCGCCAACCTACATAAGTTTCCCTTGTCAAAATCTCAAAATCTACAGTATATATACATAGTTTACTTATCTGAAACTAAGTGTACTAAGTTGTTCCAAAAAAATGAATTGGCATACTAAATTGTACACTTCTTTTGACAACTGAAAATTAAGTATATACTTTTCTGTAAAGTGTACTTAAAATATGTATATCAAGTTGTTCTAAAAAAAGTGCATTTTGTATACTTTACCAAGTATATATTTTCATTTTGACTAGGGTTATGCTAATTAATGATTTTTTTATTCAGATATGACATGATATTTGATTGAGAAAATTCAATATGTACATCTAGTATTTTTGTGCAGCAAATCAAAGTTGTTGGATATATTTTAATATTTTTTTCAAAGTGAAATCATCATGATTTCCAGTTTTTGAAACAATTTATTCTCTGATAAAGTCAGGGCTGTGAAAAAAATTTCAGTTGTTTGGAAACTTTGGCATTTCCATTTTACTAACCATAGGATAAAATGCATTTACTTAATACAATTACGTATTAACATGACATTACATTTAATTGCTTTATCAAAATATTATGCTTAATAATGAATTTATGAAAAGGAAGAACTAGTTGACAATAGAGGGATTGAGCACATGTACGCCTCCCTTAATGCCCCGTCAACTGATTTACCTTAACGAGAACGCACTGGAATAACATACAGTGCTGTCAATGTGGTTATCATTAAGGGAGCATTAAAGGAGGCGTGCTCAATCCCTCTAATAATCGACTCTATTTCAACGTCGACGATTTTCAGATGTATGTTTTTTTATATTCTCGTAAAAGGCAATTTGATGACATGGCCATGGACAAAAATAGTAATATGTACATGCATACTACATGCACATTTAAAGAAATGCTATTCTACAGACGTTCTTCAATTCCTTACGAGTTTATTCGAGCTTTTTTTACTATTTGCTGCAAATAGGTAAGTTGATTCTGTTGGAGTGCAGTTATTGGACGTCGAAATTCGATGCTCCGAGATAGGGAATCAAGTGCGGGATATCGCATTGCCCGCAGTACAATTTCGTTTACTATTTATTAAACTGGGTTTTATTTCTGCATGCACGTGCCTACCCCAACTGCTCTAACGTCATTATGCTACAAAGAATGCTGTTATGCTGCAAGGGCAAATATACCCTCGATCGGCATCTCCAATATATTTGTTTTCCGAATCTTCAGGCTTCCAAGTGTTCCCCCATGCAATGACTTTATTGATGTATACAATTCCTTGGTACCATGGCCGACGCCATGTACGTACGCGCGTGTGTATAATCCAAGTGCTTTTAGCCATGTTTAAATACGAGCTAAATGGACGTTTGATTAGACTCTGAATTACCCCGGGTGACTTCCGAGTGCGCTCCCGCACGCTGCTGTCATCCATTGTGCAATCGATCCACATTGACTTGAGCTGTTTGCATCGTATAGGGGCTCAATATTCTCAAGTGTCTCTTTCCTCTATCCTAATATATTGCTTTTAAGTGAGCTTCTACCAAAATACGATGCTGGGAAGAAAACTGCGTATATAAAAGAGACGTCCTCGACGGTATACTATAGCTATATCTTGCTTCTTCAATGTCTGCCATCGATGGCATTCGAGGGACTTGAACCACCTACGCGCAGTAATATGGCTTAGCGTTTTATGAATGTACAGAAATGAGAATTCCTCGTAAACTATTGGAGGTGCAGTTGACGATTTAGTTAGGCATTCCTTTGCTTGTTTAGGCGATGTTGAATACACCAATTCTGTTTGGTCAGTTTTGGAATGTTGGGGTATCATAGGCATACGTGTATATCCATAATTAAAAATCTTAGGGTAGAACATGCTGAAGCATGGATAAGAGGATGGAGAATATAGCAAAT
>JAQGCC010004848.1:0-12439 GCA_034698905.1 Xestoiulus laeticollis | reverse complement strand
CAAATGAGAAGGAAAACTACTACGACTTTAAAAGTGTAAGCAATTTTCGGAAGACGTCGTTTGTAAGTCCCTAATGTCAATCTGGAATAATGCAGCTTTTGCCTATGAAGCTGCTAAAATTAACCAAAGAAGCCAAATCTATACAATGAATAAACAAAAAGATTATAAAACAATAACAATATACAATATTGTAAAAACATTGGTGCTAAAATTATTTTTATAATAACATTAAACATTTATTCTGATAAACTTAAACAATTTTTTGGGATTAAAGTTATAAATTAAAGTAGACTTTCCGTTGTATAGTTTTATGGAGAATTTCAATAACAAAAAGTTTTTGAAGTTTATCGGAATAAATGTTTAATGTTATTATAAAGGTAATTTTAGTAGCAATAATTTTGTAATATTGTATATTATTATTGTTTTATAATCTTTTTGTTAAATATATTGTATAAATTTGGCTATAATGACGACTGTAATGGTCAACTCCTGCACATTTGATATGATAGTTTGGATACATTTTGTAGTTCAAGTTAATTTTAAATTGAAATAAAACTTGAAAATGAAGATTTGGCAGTTCAGGATTGTAATTATTTCAGTTACTTTGTATAAACACAAAATTTATAAATGAAAAATGCTTTATTTTTAGATAATAAAAATTAAAAATTTGAGTATTTATCAAGTTTTTTTCATCTTTATGCTATTGTAAACTAAAAAATAAGCATAAGGAAATTAAGGAATATGAGGAATTAAAATGTTCAGGTGGCACACACTATGCAAGGTAAAAGAAAAGTCTGTATCTTATCAATTTTGTTTCAAAGTAAAGTTGATATCAACATTCTGCTAATGGGGGTGAATAGTAATGTGCCCTGGCGCTATCCAATGGTGATGTCAAACAACCTTTAAGGTCATCTAATTTGTAACCCTTAAGTGGTTAATGATAGAACAAAACGTCAAATTAGAAAGTTGTAAGGCATGGTCAAATTAGTTATAGTGCATTTAAAACGTATGAGTAGTATAGCAAAAGTCACCTCTGTATCACCCCTATACTTTAGCATGTAAAAACAAGTGATACAGAAATATTGTCAAACTAAAATATTCTTTCTTACCTTGGAGCAGAGTTGTTGCTTGGCCGACAAAACTTTTCACTATGAAAATAATTAGGTTGGCTCAAAACGTTCTTGTGAATATTCTATATAAATATTGTTGGTGAGAATTTGGTCTGAGATATATTCCCAGACATTTTTGTCAAACCATTTTTAAATGTGGTCCAGAAATCACGTTCTATTCTCCTCTTGAAAAGTTGTTTCGCTCCCCTACAACCCTTTTGATTTTCCCCTTTAAGAATATTTATTTCAGCCCAAGTTTTGATTTCCCCCTTCCCATATATGCAAAACCACTTTATGGGAATATATAAAAGTATTGTGTGTGTGTGTGAGTGAATAAAATATAAAAAACATCTTGATTTTTAAATTAAGAAAGGGGACAAAATAAGTCTGAAAAATAATATTATAATATAACTTTGGTATTTTTGATTAAGATAAATATTCCCAGACATTTTTGTCAAACCATTTTTAAATGTGGCCCAAAAATCACATTCTATTCTCTGAAAAAGTTGTTTTGCTCCCCTACAACCCTTTAGATTTCCCCCTTTCAGAATATTTTTTCGGCCCAGGTTTTGATTTCCCCCCTTCCCATTAAGCAAAACCCCTATTCATATGGAAATATATAAAAAGTTGTTTTGCTCCCCTATAAACCCTTTTGATTTCCCCAGGTTTTTGATTTGAACCAGGCTCGCATTGGGTTGCAGTTTATTTTGACTCGCTTGGAAATGGGGAATATTTTAATAGCTATGGTTTAGTTCCTCATCTACCACAAATTCGCCAATTTCTAGAACGAAATAGTGTAATCTGGCGAAATAATCCTAAGCAACTCCAACATGAACGAACAGCTGTCTGTGGACAATATTGTGCATTTTATTTAATAATGCGTTGTTCCGGTATAAGTATGCAAAGGATAATATCTCAGTTTTCCGATACGCGTTTTCTTAGTAATGATCGCTATGTGCGCAACTTTATAAAGGAAATGTTACGTATCAAGCTACCCTTGTATTCACCCACATAAATTTAATGTATTAATAAAGGATTTTTAACCAAAAAAAATTATTAGGTTATCAAGGTTTGGCATAACCTTACACACTTTCGAAAATGGCTAAACTCCCCATCTCAGCACAAAGTTTGTATAATCTTCAAGAGAATAAAATACATGTAATAGTTAGAGATATATTAAATATATCATATCCGGTAAATTTTAAAAGCGCCTACACACTTCCACGTTTTCGTTGCTTTG
Organism: Xestoiulus laeticollis; assembly: GCA_034698905.1. Classification (NCBI taxonomy): domain Eukaryota; kingdom Metazoa; phylum Arthropoda; class Diplopoda; order Julida; family Julidae; genus Xestoiulus; species Xestoiulus laeticollis. The sequence continues at coordinate 10,090 of JAQGCC010004848.1, read as the reverse complement.
CGTCCACCGTAGAAGGCACTTACGTAGGACGCTGGGCTTACGGCCATGGCAACACCCTACACACTTGTCACTTTCACGTTATTGAAAAGCCTGCAGCGCCATCTACCCATGATAACACGCAACGCAAGGTGAATTATATTATCGAACAAGATTTTATTAAAATAAAACGTAATAAGACAAAAATATTGTTTTTTTTTAGTACAGATACAACATACCAATTGATAATGGATGGGTAGGCTTCTTTTAACTTATAATTACTATAGGCAGCATGCATACATAAATTCAATAATTAACTAGAGGGGTTTTTTTTGGTTACACGTCCCAGCAGAAAATTTACTGCAATATATTCAAATATACTGCAGTTTTGATAACGAAGTATTCAACGTTTTGATAACTGCAGTTTCCATAATAACTTTTACCTTCAACTGCTCAAAAAACTGCAGTTATTATTAAAAACTACAGTATTACTGCAGTTAATATACAGTGTACTGCATTTATAGAACGGTTGTTTTACACAAAAACTGCAGTTTTTCATGAAAACTGCAGTTATTTGTATTATGAAACTGCAAAATAACTGCAGTTTAAGGTTATTATGGAAACTGCAGTTATCAAAACTGCGGTATATGGGACATATGGTTAAGGGGCCATACAGACCGTCGATTTGGCTTAAATCACAAGTTCTTAATAGAATAAATTAATTTCAGTATGCCACGTTACTTTTAGCAGTAATACGCATGCTGCATAAAAATATCATGGCACTTGGACCGTCGGTTTGTTTTTTATTAGAGTTTTGGTTTTCGACTGGTGCGTATTTGGCTTAAATCACAAGTTCTTAATAGAATAAATTAATTTCAGTATGCCATGTTACTTTTAGCAGTAATACGCATACTGCATAAAAATATAATGGCATTCGGACCGTCGGTTTGTTTATTAGAGTTTTGGTTTTCGACTAGTGGGTATTTGGCTTAAATCACAAGTTCTTAATAGAATAAATTAAGGTAAAACTGAAATTAAGCGTTTTTTATTAATTTTTTTTTCCACAAAAAAATAAACGTTTTTTATTATTGAAAGACAAATACATGTTTATATTACAAGTTTATGTAAATTGAAACACACAAAATTTTCTCTGGTTTCACTGCGAAACGTTCATATTACTGAAAATGTACATTAAACGTCAAACAACGTAGAGTTCGGCTAAAACACATAAAATGCGTACAAACACGGGATGTCCTCTAGTTTCACTACAAAATTCAAACTCACGAAGAGCGCAGAACTTGGGCCAAATTGTCGTTTAAGTTTCCGTTTTGCCCGCATCGATAGATTTTCTATCACTTGGGTGTGCACATCAGAATCGTTCGGATCGACGAAATGTTGGTCATGCACAACAATGGAATGCATGTAAATACCATGGGATAATCCTGAGATGCCTCTGTACTTGGCCCAACCATCGCTCATAATATGTGTCCCTGGTAATATGTGCTGAAGTATTAGTGGTTCCAGGGTTGCTGTGGATCTGTCTGGTACCTCTATCAGGAAACATTTACTACTGATTTTCTCAATGCCACCAAAAACCCAGTGACCATCCCTCCAAGTTCCTCTGTGATATTTTCTAAGAAAATATTTACTCTCGTCTATTTCGACGACTATTGCATCTCCATTTATGTCGAATCCACTAATCTCAGATGCATTCAGCTGCATATACCGTCCCATGTCCTCACGCAAAAAGTTAAACCAATCAACCATGGTATGGTCTTGCGAGACTCCGGTTTCATGTTTAGTTAGATCCTGCGGATAGTCACATGCTAAACAGAATATGATTGATATTTTTTGGCTTAGTGGTAGATGGCTCCTTGTAAAAAAGGAATCAACACGGATACTTTTCCGGAAGAGACATTGCGGACATGCCCAACGAAAACCATCAATACCTTGAGTGTACGTGGCCAGGTAACAATTGACATTACAAGTTGGACATTGAATACCGTTCTTCAGTAGACGTCTTTCTGCCAGTTTTTCCATTTTTGTTTCAACGGTTTGGATTTCGACAGACAGACTGATCGTTCGCCATTGCTCAACTTCAATGTTGACAGTTGGAATAATACGTGCGGGATTAACTATATTAATTCGAATATTGTGCGGTCGACCTGCCATGTTGACGGTTTAACAGTTTAAAATCGAAAATAATATTTAAGATTAATGTTTACTGGGATCTTTTCCACCTTTTGACCACCACGAGAAATCGTTAGCCATCACGTCGGCCTGCGGTGCTGCCTAACCCGCAGCCTAACCCAACCAATTCTTACCGAATTGTAGGTTTTGCAACCCCGGTTTTGCAAGGTTAGGCTGTGGGTTAGGCAGCGCCGCAGGCCGGCGTGATGGCTAACGATTTCTCGTGGTGGTCAAAAGGTGGAAAAGATCCCAGAAAACATTTATATTAAATATTATTTTCGATTTTAAACTGTTTAACCGTCAACATGGCTGGTCGACCGCGATATATGCAAATAAATATAGTTAATGGCGGTAAAATTTGCATCGACTAAACACCTAGGGAAGCCGCAATAATTAAAAACGTTAAAATACATGATTGAAATAACGAAATAATAAAAAAATGCTAAAATAGTTTTACCTAAATTAATTTCAGTATGCCACGTTACTTTTAGCAGTAATACGCATACTGCATAAAAATATCATGGCATTCGGATCGTCGGTTCAATTATTTCATTATTTCATCAAATTCATTTAAGAGATGAAAACAACGAGGTAGACAACCACCTGATACTACTTAGGTTATTTGGAATGTTACTGCACATGTACGCTACATGTGCAGAGTACCTGATACAAAATCAACGCTGTAAACGCAGAGTGTGGGTTTGAAAGATTTTTCGGAACTGACAACAGCATGGGGAATAACACAACCTGGTTCGTGAAATGGCCATCAGCGACCACGAATCCTATTTTAACTATTTCAGGTAAGTAATAATTTAGGCATTTCTCAATGTAAACATTTATTGAAATTAAACTGGGTTTTACCAATTAGGATGATCCCAGCTTTGACAGAAGACCTCCTGCTTAGAGTGAGGCCATTAATTGTCAAAATGGACACATATTGTAGGAAGTCAATAGTACCAGCTATACGGCTATGCATAACACTCAGGTAAATATGTTATAGTGCAACATATTCGTATACCTCATTTATAAGTTTCTTGAGGTCCAGTGAAAGGTTCCCCAATTACTGTTGTTTCCGTCTATTTTACTTTGTTTCTGTATGACCTGATGAAGTCTTGTAATACTATACACCAAACCTAAACAAACATTTGTAAATATATTGCGCAGGGTACTGAATTCTTTCCATGATGACTTAAAGAGAACATAGTTAAAGTTTTATATTTTTCTGACAGATACTTAGCCACCGGATGTTCTATGCAGACACTTTCCTTTAGCTATAGGTTGGATATTCTACTGTATCTGGAATCATTCGTGAAACGTGCTACGTATGACTTTCAATTAATAACTTTGAATTCTCAATTATTTTTTCCCATGTGGTGATTAACGTAGTATTTGTTATACTTTACCAGGCACTATGGACGGTACTTCAGCCAACACATTTGCAAATGCCAACTGCAGAAAGGTGGATTGAAATTGCCAACGAATTCCATCATCTATGGAATTTTCCAATCTGTGTTGGGGCACTTGATGGGAAACATGTAAGAATGCAGGTAAGTGTCTTCTGTAGTAAAACTTCCTTATATGTAAAATGGCCTTACCATCTCCTAATACATTTTTAGGCTCTTGCAAATTAAAGTTCCCTAAACTAAAACTATAAGGGATACCACAGCAGGATTCTTCTTGCTTTATGCGATGCACGCTATCGATTCACGATGGTCAACATTGGTGCTCCAGGACGGCAGAACGACAGTGCGACAGTGCGACGTTTTCAGCATCACCTTTTCGTCATGGGCTACAAAGTGGTGTTATAAAATTTCCACCTGAACGCCACTTGCCAGGATCTGCTTCTACAGCACCTTTCTTTATTGTTGCTGATGAGGCATTTCCTCTGAAAACCTACCTAATGCGGCCATTTCCTGGAAAGCAGCTGAACTTACATCTCAGAGTTTTCAATTATCGACTGTCGCACGCCAGACGGATAATAGAGAATACATTTGGAATATTATCCAATAGGTGCATAATTCATACAAAAATACCTGCATGCCACTAAAAAACATCGTATATTAATACAAATTTCTTGTAGATATAGGATTCTTTTGAACAGCATTATATCAGATGTCGCAACCGTTGATGTCATAATCCAAGCATGTTGTTGCCTGCACAACTTTGTTATGGAATCAAAAACACAACAATATGCACCAATTGATTATGTGGACAGAGTTGACAACACTGGTATTATGACACCTGGAAACTGGCGAAATGAACCAAGATACAATAAAACAGTCTGTAGGATGGGGAGCAATCACGCATTGGCTTCTGCTCATCAAGTTAGGGAGAGTTTAATGATGTACTTATGCTCTAAAGAGGGAGAATTGGAATACCAGTATACAAGAATTTAATAAAATTAAGTATATTTCAGTTTTATTACTGTTTATTATGTTAACTTTTCTTAACACCTTTTCTACACCCTTTCAACATCTTTTAGATATTGAAGAACAGCAATTTGAAAATCAATTTGTTTTTAATTTGGTAACGCTTCGTACCTGTCCTCGATCAGTTTGCAGAGGATGCACAACCCCTGACTTTTTTAGTTGAGGTAGAAACTGCAGTTTTCTGCTGCATGTAATCCCTGTATTTCTCCATAACTTGTTTGGCTGACTGGAGCTCATCGACTATGGACTCTACAGCATTCTCAGGGGACGCTATTTCTTTGCGTTTCAAAGGACCTATATAGAAAAGTATTTATTAAGCCTTCATCATACAGATAAGTCAAACAATATGGCTTGTAGAATAATTACGTATTCGCTTGCTTGTTGTCGGGGTTTGGACACAACTTCCTTGGGACGATGTACTCTTGACACAACTTTCTTGGGACGATGTACTATCATCATGTAAAGGTGATAGGGACATCAACGTCTCTGGGTCTGGTGAAGGCAGCAGCTCTAGTGGTACATTGTGTGTCGTATTCCTGTAAAGTACATGAATTGGGGTTGTTATGGGCATGCATTACGAACCACTGGTATCAAAGTCATAGGGACTTACCCTCTTGGCTTTATCTGAGCTTTGAGAAAGCTCATGCTCTCCATGTGTGCCCACACTTTAATTTTTCCATCACAGCTCGCGGCCGTACCTTTCCCTTAGGTTTTTCCATCTCAGTCGGCATTCTTCAGCTATATAATTAATGAAATGATATTGCTTAGTTAAATTGATATTATTTAAAGTTATTTTACATTGACTTACCCGTTTTGTTTAAATCAAGACCTATTGTTCGCCACACGGCTTCTTTTTTTACCAAGTTCTTATAGTCTGGTCTTGTTATATCCCATAAGACTGGATTTTAGTAGACTGCATTAATTAGCCTTTCATCAAAATCCAAGCTATTTTGGGTAGGGGTTTCTTCACTATCACAGTTGTTCCAATATATTAGCTTGTTGATCAGAATAGCATTCTGCAGTGGCTCTAGTGATGCCATGATGTTGTACTGCAGAATATAAAAAATGGTTTGAGATTACTCATAATGCAAAAAAGACTGGGAAAAAATGTAATGTGAATCATACAACATATATACCACACAACCACGGACAAAATCAGGAATGTTTTATTATGCTACAGTACTGCATTATTACTACACATAATATACACAGAATATGCCCAAAAGTTTATATAAAGCAGCCTGAACAGACTTATTTCCTGCACTTTCACATATTATTTCTACTAAATTTGCCATTTCAGTTTGAAAAAATATAGCTTATATTTTTGTTTTAGCGCATTTTGTTTTCTCTCGATGGGCAAAGATCCTACTGGCCTTGAGATGGCATTGGGGTGGGAGAGTTGTGTCCTGACAAGCCAGCCTCCTGACCTAAACAAAATTCCTCGATATATACAAACGATATATTTAAAATACAAACGAGAATCGAAGGGGCACATGTATCCCATATTGGGTGTTTTAGACCCACTGGCACCGCCTCCAACCCGGTGCAGAAGAAGCGTGGGTTAGAGACGGGGGTAAATAATACCCCCATTGGCACCGTCTCCAACCCACGCTTCTTCACGCTTTTTACAGTCTACCTTTTTTTATGAAGTGTAAAAGTTTCGGGGATGTAGGGAAGCATTCATTTCCAGTCTATATACAATTATAACAATTATACAATAAAATAATAATTATACTGTACCAAAAATCGTTGATGAGCAGCTTCGATGTCCAAAAGAAAGTCTGCTATTTTTTTAAAACTTTCTATTGGCCGGATTCAAAAGATTGTCTGCATGTCTTTCCATTGGCCGGGAAATCTCGCTTCCCCATTGGTCAAAATAGAAACTCTTTCTATTTTCTTACGGCAGGCTTGCGGCCACTTTTTGTTCACTTGCGGCGAAAAAAGCTGTCTGCTAGTGACGTCAAAACGTGGCCGTAACGCCGTAATGCAACGAAAACATGAAAGTGTGTAGCCGCCTTATAATGAAATATCCTAAATTCAATTTGAATTATACGGAAACAGATTTGCAACTTATAAAAAAAATTGTAGAAAAACATGAAATTGTCTTCAAGTCTATAGTCAAAGCCATCCAACAATCTAATTTTGATAATTAAATAACCAATCTAAACTGCATATGTCATGAAGTATTTAAAAATAATTGCATAACCTGGGGGAAAATATTGACACTTGCACTTTGCTATCAGTTGACAATCGAATACAAAAATAAAAATGCAAATTCCATGGAGGAATTACTAATTTGCGACTTCATCAGTTTCTACCTTGCTGACAATACTTCAAAATGGATTGATGAAAGAGGAGGATGGGTAAAAAAATTTTATAAAATAATCTTTGTTAGTTTTAAAAATTAATAATGTCATAGAATGTCATAGAATGTCATAATGTTATAGAAAACATTGAAATTCATGTTTCCAGCTGAAAAATCATAGAAATACAAATTGTGCAAAATAATTTTTAGAAATAATAAAGTATATGACTGTATACCAAAGAATTTATGAAATGATATTGTAAAATTTTGAATTAAATTGTGTTAATTTTCATGAAAATTTTGTTCTGTTGTTTATATTCTAACTCTTCCATCTCTATCACTTGCATACTGTTATTAACCCATAGCATAAACAAACTAAATCATAAATAAATTAGGGTAGAATGTATGACAAGCATTCATCATATTAAAAATAAACTTAAGAAAAAAGTTTGGCTCTAGCACAAATTTCCTGCTAGGTAACAGCACCTACCTCAACCCCAGCACTTAATTTAACTTTCTACCCCAGCACTTACCTCAACCCTTTCAACACCTGCCTTACTTGAATGTTAGTTTTTCGTTCTTCCCTCTTTCCCATTCAGACTTGAACGAGACACTTGCTACATACCTTCAGGAGAAGTTTAAAAAGAACTTGTCTCCTTTCCCTTTTTTTGCCCTAAGTAGTTTACATCTCATGAATGTTCATTTAAACATATTAGGAAATACAAAAAAAATAACATTTTTTCCAATTTATCTCTTCAGATTTTAATTGGAGTGATTCAAGATTTACAAATACAAAAAATGATTACACATTTGTAAAGCATTCCTCTTTAAAAATTCTAACCCCTCATTTCATTGTAATGAAAAACATTAAACTGTCAAGGGGCATGTGACCACTTGTATACATACTATAAAATATCACTTGCAATGAAGAGAGTATTCATGAGACACTATGATAGAAAAAACGACATTCCATAGGCCTATAAGCAATGAGTTATAATACAAACACAAAACATGAAAAATGTCATAGTACAGAATAAAGGGACCATTTTAAGGTAGTTTTCACCATCTTTTTGGGGACTTGGGAAAATCTTCAGTCTGCTTTCAAACCAACAAGATGCACATCTGTAAGATGACACTTGGATACATCAATATTTACCCGCGCAGTGGTGATCAAATAACCGAGTGTTAATTTTTTAACTAACGGAATGTGTTGCTGCAAGTTCATGATATTTCAAATAATGAAATTAACCGGATATACACAAAAATAATTAAGGAGTACGACGAAATGCCAGGAAGACTGGAATTCGACTGGGATATCGAATTCTTTTTTACCACATTTAATTTGGAGGTGGCAAAAGATGTCATCTACGAAGTGCTCATACTGGTAAGTAGCTAAAAGTAAACTTTAAAAAGTTACTTTTTATTTATTTTTTAATTTATTTTTTACTTTCTTCCTTTGTAGCAGGAAGAAGATAAAGATTAACTTTCAATTTGTGTTTTTTTTAATGACATTGTAAAAAATAAAAAAATGTTTTAATATATATTTTTAGTTTAAGTTTATTTTTAATGTATATTGCCACCTCATATTTTTTTGTATCACTTGTTTTTACATGCTAAAGTATAGGGGTGATACAGAGGTGACTTTTGCTATACTACTCGTATGATAATAATAGCTGTGTAAAAGGTGATTTCACTTACAAAATGTCAACATGCCCAGGAATGTTGCTCACTAGGGCTGCTTACTTGTATTGCAAGTTGTTTTCAATTAGGGTCAATGTTAGCTGTTTCACAAATTAATATGAATATGTAGAAGCATTAGCTTCTAAAACTGATTGCGTCACGAATTTAACTTTAGTAGTAAGAAAACAAACATTGCCCATATTGAAAGCAACTTGCAATACAAGTAAGCAATGCTGGTAAGCAACATTCAGGGCATGTTGACATTTTGTAAGTGAAATCTCCTCTTTTGCAGCTATTATTATGGTACGTTTAACAATGCATTATGACTAATTTGGCCTACAACTTTTTAATTGGTTGTTTTATTCTATCATAAACCGTTTAAGGGTTACAAATTAGATGACCTTGAAGATGAGCCTAAAGGTTCCGTTCGACATCTCAATTAGATAGCCCCATTACTATTCACTCCCATTAGCAGAATGTTGATATCCGCCTTTACTTTGAAGCAAAATCGATAAGATAATTCCTAAGATACTTCGATAATGTTCTTCCACCCTGTATACCCATAGGCCACTGTATAAACGATCCCCATCGTCGCGTTTCCCTTTTTGGCTATCAGGGGGCGCAACATGTAGTTGAAAAGTTCTCCATTTCAAAGTTTTGAACACAAACATTTCATTTGTGTACATATGAAAGAAATACAAAAACAAATTGTCAAGAGTTAATCAAATTACTTTAATTGACAACTGAAAAGTAAACTCAAATGCAAATTAAACATCAAATGTAGGCTTAAGTCAAGACTTTTAGTAAAATTTTGCACTTTTTTTAAAATGGATTATATCAAACCATTAGGGCCTATTGATTTTTGAGCTCACTCCATATGATTGTTTATTAGTTTCCATCTCTTATACATGGGAAAGATATACATTGTGAATTGGTTGTCCACTTTATTTTTTCCATAGTGGGTTGGAGAAAAGCAGCGTGAATTTCAAGTGAATGCCATGCAGTTGTTATATTTTCAAGCACCTATATCAGCAGCTCTTCTCATGCTCATTATTCCTTTCTTTGAACCTATGTGGGCACAAAATGGAGTATTTGTGCACTCTTGGACTTTTCATGATTTGGTGAGCAATAATTTTTTTCTAAGTCATACATTTGAAGAAAAAAGTCACTGTAGGTGTTACATATTAGCATTTGTTACCAGTTTGGCCAGGTGGATAAAATGCTTAACTTCGACAAATTTATGCTAGTGACATTTAAATAACGCGCAATTACAGTAATACTACGGACACACTATGAGTTAAAGGACATTTAAGTCCGTAAATGGCCTGTAACTTCATAGTGTGTTTAACCTCATTTAGCTAAAGGTGGTCTAAAGGAGTTCAGAGAACTCCTTTAGCAGGCTGAACTCCTTTAGTGCATTGCATTATGAGATAGCGGGTCCCACAATGCAACTGAACGAAACAACTGAACAAGGGTGTCCCTATACGGTGACAGTGTGACATCCTTGTTC
>JAQGCC010004847.1:0-12440 GCA_034698905.1 Xestoiulus laeticollis | reverse complement strand
CCCCCCCCCCCCCCCCCCCCCCCCCCGGGTATTCAGGGGTGCGAGAGGAGGCATACATGTATATAACAAAAAGGAGGTAAAATCCACCAGGGTGAGTAGCAAGCAGCTTATATAGCGAGGGCATCATGAAGGTGTACACGGTTAGATTATTTTTTTGTTCCCTCCAGGAGGCGTGACTAGCATGGGGCGGTCGTTGCGATATTGCCTATCCACCAGTAGAGAGTGAAACAGGCGTTTTCAAACACGGTTGGCTGTGTGTACGAGGCGGATTTTTGGTGCGTTTTTGACTGGAATAGCAGCATGGTACGCATTCGCAACGCCGTAGCGCGTGCTGCTGGTATCGTGACCGGGTGCTAGTCCGAAAAAGTCCATCGTTTTCTGCATTCAAAAACGTCCGTTTCAGAAACGCATGTGCTTACGCGTGTGTGCAATTACGGGATAACCAAGGAGAGCAGCATCATCATCATCATCATCATCATCATCTAGCAGCATTAGTCCACCCTCAGTGACAACCCCCCCCTCTACAGTGACACCAGCAGAAATTGTCGTCAGCATCAGCATTAAGTGACACCCCTTGTTGACCTGGAACGGGTCAACGGGCCCCCAAAGTGAGGGTTTAGGAAAGGCGACTCGGTAGTGTCGCCCCAAATAATTTCTCGGTTGTTTCGTGACATTAGCCACCACGCTGAACTTCACGGATTTAGCTAGTCCTTACGCCAATATGGCGGGGACTACGGACGGTCTGGAGCAGGAGGTTGGCAGCAAATCTGCCTTCATGGAGCTGCAACAGCAAGGGATATCAGGGATGGCCCATCACGCGTCGGCCTATCCCATCCGGACGAGCTACTCGCAACCGGTGGTCTCGCAACACGGAGACAGCAGCGCCTTCACGGCGGCGCAGACGGCACGCAACCATTTGGGAGCTTACCATTTTAGCACCATGAATTCGCACAACAGCTATCATCATGCCACCCACCCCTACCTCAGCAGCTACCAGACGCCATGTGCGTCGCCTCCGAGGGATGGTAAGTACCTATACCTTTGACCTTACACCCCACCCCCCACCTCTCTCAAGTCATCCACTAACCCAAGGATCTTGTTGTGGCGACCATATGTCAACTTATAGGCTCCTTAAATGGGATCCATCATCCCTAAAATCCCCAAGACACTATCACAGAATCTTCCTCTCATGGTGTCAATTTAAAGGTCTTTAAGGCCCCTGAACTGAAGCTCCACTATCCCTAAACTATCCCCACAAGCAATTCCTCTCAATGTCAAGTTTTAAGGTCCCATTTACGTGGTCTTAAGAGGCCCCTAAACACTGACTAGCAAGGTGTCATGCAGTCTTTAGGTCTCGTAGAGGCCCCTAAATTGGACCCCATCGTCATTTTAGAGAGGGTTTCACTTTTGAACTCACGCACCAACCCTTCTTCCTCACTAGGTTGTTATACAGAGGTAGTTTATGGCCAGTTTAGGGCCCATATGTGACCTTAGGAGCTCCTAAACTCCCCCTTCCCCCAACCACCTCACATTCTGGCAGTCTTTAGGTCCCATGTAGAGGCCCCTAAACTGGACTCTACTAACAATCCCAATGTAGCTTTAGGGGCTCCTAAAATGGACTCCAATGTGATTGAAGGGGCCCCTAAACTGGGCTTTACCAACCCAATCCTTGTCTCACCTTTGACCTCAACATCCGTCACATGCAGCCAGCACCATGCTTGTCACAGATAAGGAGGGACCCATCTTTGACCTCACACAACTATAGCTGAGTGTAGCTTAGGGCCATCTCAAGCATAGCTCATTATAATCCCGTTCTCTCAATGTGTCATGAGGCTTTAGGGCCCCTGTGACCTCAGGTGCCTTAAAACTGGATTCCACATCCTTGTCACCATATATATATGGTATAATACCATGGCCTGGATACAGAAGGTATAGTTTTAAGCTCATGCTTGTCCACTACATTCCAATAATCCCATCCTGAAAGGTGTAAGGCTTTAGGGCCCCTTATAGGACCTTATGTGCCAGTAAAGTTTAAAATGGACTCAACCCCCCCCCTCCCTATCTTTTTCATGGAATTGCTGTGACCGAGTTACAGAGGCTGCTAATGGTTTAGCAACATCCGCGTGCATGGTCATCGGCCCCTTACAGGTGATAGGAAATACACAAAATAACCCACCCCACCCCACCCCCCTTGAGACCCCTTAATCTCCGGTAACATGTAAATCACATTTTTTAAATTCGTGGCGAACCTCAAATAACCCTCGGGAATTGGTTCCTTTTGCACACCTTTATACATGACAGATCTATGTTAAAATGTATATGCAAGTTGAACTATATTCCTTAAAATTTAGGCTTCTTAAGATTTCCCCTTGTAGGGCCCTAAGTAACCACGTGAGTTTAATAGTCCTTGTTCAAGTTTTTAAATATACGATTTATTCAAAATATGAAACATGCATGTCATGCTCTCAATATACATTTAACGTTTTGAAATTATCGTTTCAATATTATATGCTTTATATATAACATGCTTATTAACCAGTTGCCCTTTGACCCATCACCCCTTGTCCCCCTAAAACTTGTCCATTTTGATAAGACAGAAAAAAATAGAAATATATAAATCTTGATAACCAAGTGATGAACTAATGAAAAATTTGGATCATTGACTTTAAACCGTCTTGTTGTATTTGTATCCTTGTAATGCCCCAAATATATAGTCATTGGTCCTGTTAGGGGAATGTTAGGGGATAAATTTTTATTGACCAATGAAGTGCTTGATTTCTAAATTTATTGTAGTGGAGTTTTTGTAAATATACTTTAAACCCTATAAAGTTGGTTTTCAGATTATACGGACCTAAATAACACTACATGTATATATAAATCTTAAAATTTAACATCAAAATATGTTTATTTAAATAAATATGATTTATTAAATTAGGATTTATTAAATTAGATGATATATAAAACTTAATACAACTTAAATCTGAAAATATTAAATTTTGTTCAAATTTTTGATTGTTTTGCATTAAAAATATATGGTTTTGATACAGTATTGAAATACGAAATTAGCGAAAATTAATGGCTGAAATCGATTTTTAGACCGACCCCCTCTCACTCCCCACCCCCCAATGACGCATCCAGTACAGGGTGGTCACTGTGATGGTCAAAACATTTCAAAATCTGAGATGTGAAATCTGAAATGTGAAATGTGAAATTTTAAATTTGAAAACTGTGACAAGGATTTATGGGATGACCCGCGATTTCTATTTCTATTATTTATAATTTTTGAAAGTTTCAAGCACCGTGAAGTGGGCATTGTATATGCGGAGTTGGGAGGAATCCTTTTGAGAAAAATCCTCACACACGTTTAATTATTGCGTTGTATAGTTATCAAGGCCTTGAGTCAGAATCGTCCTTGATTTCGGTTTTAAAGTTAAGCCTATAGCTGCATGTCTGTTTTTAACCAGCCCTGTTATAATGCTGTTGCAACTTGAAGTTTTTTTTTTTTTTTATTTTTCAAGAGGAAGAAAGAGTAGTTTTTTGAAACGAGTTGTTGCGTGTACAGGATGCCATGCCCGTGTCACAAATTCAAATAAAGCCATGGGTGCGGGAAGGTTGGAAAAAGTACTGGAAATTTATATGCAGTACTTGAAATCTAGGGCGAAATTCAGCGTGCTATACATTTGAAATTTTGAGAAATTTGCCACTTTTTTAGTGACAATGATTTGCCTATATATCGTTCCCAAAATCAGAAGCTATAATAAGGATTATATTATTGTGCACATGGGAATGAATTTCACAATTTTTGTTGTAGGATGATGTAAATTGGGATTGCACTTACAGTGTATATCATGGTATAATCTGTAGGATATATATTTTTTTGTGCTAATATTGTTTACAAATTTCAAAGTTATTTTATACAAATGATGTCCTCACGGAAAAGATTTCAAGATTGAAACTTAATTATGGTTAAAAATAAATATAAGATTGATAATTAGAAATAAGATTGAATTTAAGGTTTATAATTTGAAATATTATAGAGATTGAATTTAAGGTTGAAAACAGAATTATAAGTAATGAAGCGATCACGTGCATAATTCAAACGATTTTGACAGTTTAAATTGATATGTTAAGTCACGGAATGAATTTCAATCTATATTTAGTTGAAAACAATCGAAAATGAATGAAATTTATACTAATTTCACCAATGATCGTCATCAGAAATGAATGAAATCTATAGTTAAAAATAAAATAATTGGAGTTTATTGTAAATTATTGAAATTTTTATTTGAAAATAAATGAAATCTATTTATGTACATGTATAGTTGGAGATAAATGAAATATATATATATGTGAAGCGATCACATATGAATAATTCAAATACTTTTGAAATGAATATTTATATATATATATACCGGAGTGAATTTTAATCTATTGAAATTTAGTTTATAAAACAGAAGTCATTAAGCGATGCATGCATATGTGTACACATTTCAACGATTTGCATGGATAAAAATTGAAAGTAATGCGTTTGATGTGCAGTGCATGCACCAGTTGAAAAATAGTTTAAATTTATATAGTTTAAAATAATAGAAATCGATAGTTAGTCATGAAACTATCAAATGTAATACAGTACATTAATTTTAACGATTTTCATTTATAGAATTTAATTTTATGTGCAGTCACGGAATGGATTTTAACATGCCTCATATATACAGTAGTTGAAATTTAGTTTAAAAAAATTGAAAAATGCAGAAGTCACGATCACATGCATATTTATAACTATTTTGATATGATTTTAAATATTTTTTAATGCGTATACGATGAGTTCTAATATGAGGATGAACTTTTGCGTAAAAATTATACACGAAACGATAAATCTCTCTGAATATAACTTTATAAAGGTGAAGTTGCATTGCCATTGTTGAAAAAAGTTTACCGATATACTAATGTAAAAATAATAATCGAGTATTTTATTTTAAACAGAAATTGAGTTTTATAAATCTAATAATGTGAAATTTAAGTTTGGTTTCGTATATATGGAAAGCACTATATTTTATATCAAAAATTATTTCGTAATATTAAAATTGTTAGACTATAAGTTTATAAACTTTTAAATTTGATTAGTATATGCAATGAAAATTCATGTTTTGACAAAAATTTGAATTAAGTTACATTTTATAACATTATATTCTTTAGTTGTGCTTAATATATCTTTATTAATCCTTATATATATACGGTTGTGATGCGTATTAGCTGTTAATAACAATTATATAAAAGTTTAAAATAATTTATACTTTGAAAAATATAAATATGCATGCATGGAGAGCAAATTTTGATTAAAATATATAGCCTGCATGAAAATTCATCTATAAATTTATCCAAAAAGGTCTATTACCCCGTGATGCATGAGGTATATCACAATTAAGGGTAAATCTGTTGTTATACCGGTTGATAGCTGCAATTTATACAATCATTATTATTATTATATATATTATTTTCGAACTCATTTAAATGGACGAATTTGGATTTAACCCCTATTTATAACTGATGTAATGCATGCACGTTATCACATTATATAGAGTTATTATCAATTTAGGCTTTTTTTTTCAATTGGATTAAACGCGTGTTCTAATCATTATAATTTAGATAATTATTATAATCTCTCGCTTTTATTTATATTATAGTAGGTTGTTGAGTATAAGAGGGAATTTTTGGAATGTCCCTCGTTGTAATTGACTTTTGGGACCCTCTTTTATGGGCAATGTTGTTATTAACGATTACCGATAGGTGGCGCTGGGTGCTTACGAAATATATTAAAGACCTAATTGATGACAGGACAGGGTATATAATTGAAACATTTATCCTACATTATATTCATTTCATATTATTTATATTAATTTTATAAACGTTTGCATGCTTTAAATTTATATGATTCATTTTATAAATTTTCACAAGTTTATGCAGAATTTTTGAAAATAATGTACAAATTTGAAAACAAATTATAAAATTGAAAATTGGAAAATTTATCTTCAGTTCTTAGTTAGGTCATGTGACCCCCCTTGAACCCCTGAAAGAGGTTAGGGCTTTAGGGCCTAAACTACATCCTCTTAAATAGGAGGAATAAATAGAACAACCTAAGGATATGTCAAATTTTCAAGAGGTCAAATATTTAGAATACTTTTCGAACTAAATTTATTGAAAAGTCTATGCAAAAATGCAGCAAATTTAAATTTTTCATAGTTTTTAAAAGGTTTTATATTGAACCTTTAGAACCAGCAGAGGTTCCTGAACCTTTCTTATAAGTTTTAAAAACCTGTTAAAAGACCATAAGGTTCTCTATATTTTTAGTGTGAAATGGTCCTTTATAAACATATACCGTTGCACCAATTTAATTTTTGCCATTTCGCAGTTTAATCTACCATTATATAGTTTCAAAATAAACTATTTTTTCTAATAAACTTATAAGTTAAAAGTAAAAATTAATCGTAGATTAAATTAACGGAAGTTTAGGGTATCATATGCATGTATCGGATACTAACATCTGTTGACGCTCCAATTGTTACGGTTAATCAAACAATAAACACAATTATTTAAACAAGGTTAATTAATATCAGGGGTCTGCACACATGCATTTTTCTCAGCACGCCTCGTTAATAAACTATAATTTACGGTAAACATTGTCATTAATCAAACGTAATTAAGTACGTGTAATGTTAATGGCCACTTGCACCAAAGGGCATCTCGTGAACACCTTGTGTTTAATCAGCTGTTAAGTGCCATGGAAGTTTTTTAACAGTGAAAATTTAATTGGCGATTAAGATATATAGTTCCAATCATCGATTACTATTATATCATTTTGAATGTCTAGACATCGATCTGTGCAATAAACGTAATTTTTATACCTGCGTTTAAATTTTAAACACCTGTTGACCCTTTGTTAAGGGCACGTGCTATATAGTTAACAAGGTGCTAATTAAAGCTTTTATAAGATTGCCATTTTTGGACTGCCTTTTTTAACTGTATAGCACTGGGGTCCCAGAATTTTGCAACAATGCAAGGATTCGCCCTTAATTCCCTTATAATCTGCTCTGGAATTCGAACTGTCCAAAAGTGCCCTTTGAACCCTAAGGGCTTTTTAGGGTCCATGGGGTTGAGCACACCTTTATATTCCTCACTTCTTGGTATGAAAAACAAGTACGTTTTCTTGGAAATTTCTTATTATATATAGGTTTATTTAAATATAATTTAAAAAACTGGTGGTTTTTAAACTAACCGGCGATTAGCTAACTAGGGGTTAACTATTACCAGGTAATTGCAGGTGTAACTATCGCCAGTTATGAAAACTTATCATTGGGGTTGAATAACATGTTAATATACTCCTTATACATGCACATGTCAAATTTTAAACTAATTTCTTGGAAATTTATCATGCAAACGAAGGATTAAAATCGGTTTTATAACCTTCATTTAACTAACTGACGATTAAACAAGCGTTAGCAAAATAACAATGCACGTGCTTGTTAAAAAAATCTGTTTTAATCTTATCTTATTTTATCTGAGGCAGTAATGAATGTACATGTTATAAAACTGTTTGAACGGAAATTTCGTTATAATTAACGGCCGATTAAGTTAATCTGCAATTAATTATAACTTTTAACTATAAAATTTAGTTGAGTTAACATGTGTTTAAATATATGCTAAATATAATTTTTTATGTATTTTTTATTTTATTTATAATTTTATTTATTTTAATTATATCAATTTATTTTATTTAACATATGCACGTGTAGGCGTATATAAAGGGGAAATTCCCATGCACGAGCGGAATCTCACGAGAGCCGGAAATGACGTCACGTCACGGCGCTGCGCGTGCACGCGTTCCATTCGAACGCGTCCCGTGCGCTGCATGCATGGTGTTCCATTTTCGGCCATTTTGTATAGGCTTATATATTAAAAAACAAAAAAATAACGATGCAAGAGTTGATGAAAAAAGTTTTTTTAAAAAAACCACCGATGAATTTTAAAGTATTTGAGATCGATATCATGCATTGAAATGCGGGCGGCATTGCAGAAAAGAATTAATCGATAATATGACGGACTGCATGCAGATGGAACGGAAACAAACGATAAGGTATTAAGCGTTGCGATAAGGGGAGCTATATAGCGAGGGCTATATACATAAAACTAAAACAGCCGCGACTTTTGTTTCCTAATACGGCAGGTTTATTGGAGAGGCTGCAGGTGATAATGGTCTATTAACGGGCAAGGTGTGCCAAAGGTCGTTTTCTTACATGTTCTTCCAACAAAAAAAAAAAAAAACCACACCACAACAAATAGGTATAAATATATTAGCTGAAAATCAGCTGCTTGCGGTCAAGCCTCGCTTCAATACATTGGCCATAAAGTTATGCACTATATATATATAGTTGTGTGTATATAGGTATACAGTCGGCTCTCGATATAACGAACATAGTGGCTGGTCCCGACCAAAATGCATTTACCTTTCATGTATAGCCTAACGGTTTAGAGAACATTCTGTATAACGAATCGCTCGATATAACGAACGGTCCCTTCGTTATCACACAATACTATATATATAAATGACTGTTTATAACGAACGACAATGCGATATCTTATAGGGTCAGAGACACAGGACATATCCCGTTTTGTCGTAACATTCTTATTTTCATTGTTTTTTTTTTTAAATCTTAAAACTGTCATACGCTTATTTAAGGGGTACTCAAAATACTGCGAAAGCGGCTTTAGTGACTAAGGGTGCATCTCTCCTGCAGCATTTAAAGTAAACAATGTATCTCCGGTGTCTAATGGAAGACAGAAGTACAGTTGGGGCAGGAAACTATGGTATTTTAGTTGCTAAACACTTCTAGGTGTAATAAAAATCCAAGAAAACTAAGCGAAAAAAATTGTAAAACCAAACCTCTCGGTATAACAAACGCTCGGTATAACGAACGAATTCATTACATGTATATCCATGGGTCCTTTTGACACATGCATTTTGTAATGACTCAAACAGACACAAAATGGGCTTTGTTTGGTCAAATTTGTATATATGGTAACACGAGACAACAATTTACAATATTACAAAATTTCTTATAATTATATTACAGAAATATAAAACAGGTATAAAGTTCAATTGTAATCATGTATAGATAAAATTTCTTCTTAAAATACAGTGGATTTTGGCATTTGGTGACACTTTATATAGGGCCATCTTGAAGTGGGACCTAGGCCAGGATTTTTGGCAGGCCCCTATACAAAACCACATTAAGATAAGACAGTTTAAACGATGACACAAAATTGATATTGATATTTATTAAAATAAATGATAAATATGGATTTCCGTATAAAAGCCATGCATGTTTAGCCCCCGGGCTATAGGGTCCTATTAAACCCCCTCATCTTATGGGGGATGGGGGGATCATGGTTAGGGCGTTTAGACGTTATCTGATTATAATTATCTCGTTAGAAATCCTGCTGCATTGTGTTGGAATCTTGTTTATATAATCGGATGTCTATTGTATAAATCAGCCAGTTTTGATTAACGATTACCAGTTGCCTATAATCTTCAAAAGTTATTAAAAATCTTGTTTGCTTATGAATGTAATATTTACATTTGTTTAAATTATCATTTAATTCATTCAATTGATTCGAAATATTCATAAATTATTCGATGAAGCTTCTTTTATGTTGTTTTCGTGCGATGTTAGTTAAATATTGAATAAATTAAAGTCTAGCTGTTTATCGATATCGGTAAACAGAAATTAAATTATTTTTGCTGCTTTTTTGTTAATTCATGCATTTAATACGAGATATAACATTTATTTGACGCATGATTATAAATTATCACTCGATCGTGTGAATATATAAATTTCAACATATACGCATACTGAATAAAGACTTTGACATATAGATGGGGATGATAACGAATTTTATACGAAATAAAGGCGTTTGAAATGTATGATTTATAACAAAATCAAGAAAAAAATCTTATAACAAAATATGAGACAATATATCAGATTTTTATACCAGTGATGTTGTCGTGTATATATTCTGAAAAAATTATAGCTTTACTAAGAAAATTGTATATATCAACAATACTTGTTGCACGTTTATTATAAATATGATCTCATGTTTAGGTGATTAAATGTCGCGTATTTTGAGTTATATAACGCGAAATTTGAAATACGATTTGATAAATTCAAGTTTTGGTCAAAGAAAAGGGTTGAGTAACTACATGTGAAATTCAAAGTGCACCGAAATGAGATTTTTACTCAGTTTTGTATCACGAAATGCTCGAGATGTTTTCTAGATATATATATAAAGGGGTTTAAAAAAAAATGATTTTTCCAGTACCATAAATATTTCACTCGGTCACATTGGAGTCAATTAACAACACATTTGCGGTAAATATAGAGTAAAATATTTGCCTTTTTATTACTGCATGGACGCATAATAAAACAACTCAAGAGAGCTCATAGTTTGCTTTTTTTTTACCCCGATTGTCCTATAGCGTGAACGACTAAAAAAATAATAAAAAAATATATATAAATTGTAAAAAAAAAAACATACGAAATGATGCCTCGCGTGCAGGCTGATAGAGGCGACACCTACCACCTGGCTCCTACGTAGCGCATGCGCAGGATTTTGCACCTTTCCCAGGGCATGCAAAAACGGTTAGTCCCATGCAAAACCTTCTGTCTTATATTCCCCCCCTCTATTTCTATATTCCCCTTCATACTATCCCCCCCCCTCCCCACCCCCCTACATTGCGTTTACCGGAAACATCAGTCAGGTTGGTGCCAGGTATCCCAAAAACACAGACGGCGCTCCTGCCAAGCGTGCACTTTGTACTAGCTGGGAACATAGGCCGACACCATGGACCAAATTATACATGCATATACACTTAGCCATGCGTTCTGTTGAGACATGCATAGCTAGCATATAATTCCCAACAATATGCTAAAAAAAATGCTGAAAATCTATTCTGGAAGATTATATGGCCCTTATAACACTTGAATTCACTGATATAGGACCTTATAACACTTGAATTCACTGATATAGAATTTTATAACACTTGAATTCACTGATATAGGACCTTATACCACTTGAATTCACTGATAGAGGACATTTTACCACTTGAATTTACTGATATAGGACCTTATAACACTTGTATTCACTTATATAGGTCCTTATACCACTTGAATTCACTTTTTAAAGGTCCTTCTAACACTTGAATTCACTGATACGATCTTATAACACTTGAATTCACTGATATAGGATGTTATATAACACTTGAATTCAATGACATAGGGCCTTATAACACCTAAATGCACTGATATAGGACCTTATAACACTTGAATTCAATGACATAGGGCCTTATAACACTTGAATTCACTGATATAGGATCTTAAATCACTTGGATTCACTGATATAAGACGTTAAATAACACTTAAATTCACTGATATAGGACCTTCTAACCCTTGAACACTTGCAAAACATTAAAATTCACATGGATTAAACACCATTTAACACGTGATGTATATATTGAAATGTTTCTATTGTTTAGGCACTTTAACATCCTGCTATATCGTTTAAGTGCAATTTTCTGTAATATGACTTCTGTATTTGTTGAAAATTCCGAGTCTATTTGACCGAAAAAGTTTAACACATGAGCTAGATTACAGTATCTATATTTATAAGGATGGTATATTTTAATTTTAATTATATTTTATAGCCTATATGGTCTTAATGGAATTGTTTTTCATCAAATGTTTCAAATGTATAGGCCTACATTCAAAGTGAAAATGTTGTATACGACAAATTAGATCAATATATATCAAACACGAATATTCTTTTATTAAAACAATTTCTGTTTTAATTGTGTGTGAATAAGTATACACATAGAGCCATAAACTTATGTCTCACAACTTTACCTCCCTGCAGTTTTAAAGGAAACGACAATATATATGTCTACAGCATGAAATTGAAATTTTAATAATTCTTAAATACTCACACAGATATATGCATGAGATGTGTTACATGTGATCAAAAGTATATTTATTGGAAATCAAGACCAATTTTCAATTATAATGGTATTATTTATATTATTGATATATGCCAATACAATTTATACCAGACTCTACAATTATAAATTTTACAGATATATATTTCCATGTATATAATGTATAAATAAACACAAAATTTAAACCAATAAAAAAAATATTTATGCTAGGTCCTCGTACATTTCATTTGTTCCTATCAGTTTCCAAAATTAAATTAAAAATTATTTAAGAAAAAAAAAAGTCTTGTTCTGGTATGCCACCCTCTTAAACGATATTAATCACAATTAGACCTTCTTCCCACCAACGTTGATGTAGATCAACTGATGTGGATCAAGAAAACTTTTTCGTGTTAATTCA
>JAQGCC010004846.1:0-12442 GCA_034698905.1 Xestoiulus laeticollis | reverse complement strand
ATCTGTAATAGACTGTTGTTTTTTGTTTCGATCATTGATGATCGCATTTTCGATCTTTCTCTGTGTGTTTATCATCAATTGATGCAGTTCTGGATGTTTTTGCAATATGTACAGCTGTATAACGTCCAGGTACTCTAACACATGAATTGCACTTACTGGTGATTCTTCTATTTGAGGGTCCTCAATCCCTCCATCGGAATCATCACTTTCAACGATATATATTCTGGTTGACACACACACACACACACCCTGATTATCATATAACATGCATGTACAATTAAATCATTGTCAAAATGTTCATAATTATCAGTAAGCTCTTTTGAATAAATTCTGGTAAGATATAATCATCACAAACAATATCCTTATCAGGTGAAGACAGGTCAAGTGTATTATGTAGAGAGGTTAGACCCATCCTGGGGACTAAAAAAAGCGTTCAATGTACAAAGTATACAGGTGTTCATTGTATCGAGGTCTGTCCTAATTTCTATGGATCTGTCCGGGACCAGCCAAAAATGTTCAAGTTAGGGAGGTGTTCACTTTATAAAGGTGCTCAATCTGACAGGCTTCACTGTATAAATATATATTTAAAAGATATTTAAAATATATACTGAGATACAGAGAATTTTCTCGTAGCCCAGCATCGAAATAGGGTCCATCGTGCCACTTAACTAAATGTGTATTTATAATTCTCGTAATAATATAAACCAATAGAAAACAATTGGATTTTTCTGTACTCCTGTTTTTAATAATAGAAACCATTGGACTATAATTCACAATAAAAACCATAGAATTTCTCTATTGGTTTTTTAACCAGGGTAATGTTTTTTATGACTTTTTGAAGTGAGGCCCAGACTACTGCAGAGTTGTCATGCATGGGCCCGAAATTTCTCTCGTTGGTCATGCATGCACTATCCAAATTTGAAACATTATAGCTATCGAACGAAAATAATTGAACTCAATGCAAAATAGTAATAATACATAATTTTATTCAAATGCTTACCTATATTTCGTGTAGGCTAATAACCCCACCAATGTTTTGAAGGGTAAACATTAAAAAAAAGGTGGGGCCAATACACGAAAATGAAAAATTTATAAAAGAGATGATATGGTACAAGCATCAGAAATTGCACTGCTTTTTACAATTATATATATGACAGTTGGATCCGTGACTATTCAGTACTGCCGATTAAGTCCTGGTCAAATTAGTCTTGACCATTTAAGTACTGACCGTTTCAGTCCCATATTATAAGTTGGGCACCGGATTTGGTAATCAAGCTGCCTAATCCAAACTAACCTATCCGGTACCCAACTTATAATATCCCCACCAAGATGGTGAGCATGTGCACTTGGTATGGCGATGGTGCGGCATATGTCAGATTGCCCAAGGCGATTCCATTAATTTGCATGCACTCGCCTCGTGTAAAATGGTGTCACCACAAAGTCGCCATTCTCTCAATATACTCAAATATTAGGCAGGGTGCCTACCAAGATGGCGAGCATGTGGTGGTATGGCGAATTTGCGGCGTATGACATATTGCCCAAGGCGATCCTATTAAATTGCATCAGTATATAAACGGTCGGGACTGATTTGACCAGGACTTAATCGGTGGGACTAAAATGCCCCGTCCCGATGACAATTACAGTATTTCAATAAATCTACTTTTGATTTACCATAGGTATAAGTGTCAGAACCCTTATTCAAACTTGGACACTCGGACCCTGCCACATTCTTATTTTACACTCTGAAACCCCTGCCCTAATGAATGACCCGGCCTTTATATCCACGTGGGCCCAATTTTTCTTATGCCTTTTAAGTTTATGCTGCTGTTGAGTTGCCCTAGCTGTTCAAAAATTCTGAAATTTGGAAGTTTATCTTCTATTGCCTTTCTATTAATTTCTATTTGACAATAAATTAATGTCAGATTACAGATACAGATTACAGATAGATGTTTAGATAGATCACACAAAATCATTCATTTTATTACCACTAGTGTAAATTGAATATACAACTGTATAAAATTCTTACCTCGTGCTGAGTAGAACCTTATACTAAAATTTCTGGACTAGAATGGCTGGCTATAAGACACCTCTCTATGACAACTTCTGAAACCAAGTGATCTTATATATTGGACCAAGAAAAGGACTGCTGGGTAGTGGACAGTTAAATAGCTCATATTAAACTAGAACGGTCCTCTTGGTCCTAATTGCTGAATATATAACTTGTAAGTAGGTTTCTGGACACATCCGGATTAAGAATCGCATTGTCCATCGTTGTACCCTGAAGACTAATTAAACATATCTGCAAAGACCAACCTCGGATCCTTTTAAGTGCTTCTGGACAATCCAGTAAAAATTGACAAAGTTCACCTAGATATAGGCAATTATCGGTTTAATCTTCACATTGTCCACTGCCGGCCTAAATCATGGCATGCCAAAAAATTTTGAAGGGAAACATGAACCTAGTTAAATGCAAGGGACGAAGGTTTAACTTTATTAGTTTTCCCGGAAAATATGCTTAAAGGGTGCTCTGTAAATTGGATAGAAATAATTCTAGCATATTTCACGCATAATTCCTTACTTTACCAATGTGCTAAAAATGCAAATATATTTCTAGACCGTTCCCGACGATTGAACATTCTGAATTGGACATCAGAATTTCGGTGATTTCAGGTTGGTTTAGGATCACAACAATTTAATGATGGCCTCAATACGGGGTGAACCCAAAGTCAGAGCCACCCCACTTTATTTTCATAAATATTAGTTATGAAAATAGTGTTGCGGTTAAATAGGAAGTCATGTGTGCTTTATCCACTAACGTGTATATTAGATTTTACTAACGACCATTTTTTTCAAGAAAACCCAAAATGTCAAATTAGGAAATGGAAGAGAATAATCGGTTTTTATTTAATAGAATTAATTTACCAGAATAAGCCTTTTTTTCTAAAGTATTTTTTTATTTAATTTTGGAAACTGTTAGGAACAAATGAAATGTTTGAGGACCTAACATTAATATTCTATTATTTGTTCATTTTTTGTGTGCATATGCATATGTAATATCCATGGAAATATACATGTACATAAACAAATAATAGAATATTTATGCAAGGTCATTATGCAATCCATTTGTTCCTAACAAAATCCAAAATTAAATAAAAAATTAATTTTGAAAAGAAGGCTTATTCTGGTATGCAACCCTCTTAAAGTTGTTACAATGTTTTTTTTAAAAACATAGGGAAACGTCAAATGGCGCCTACATTACACTTAAGTCGCTTCACTGCAGTGCACTCCTGTACTGCAGCGTAGCTACCAATTGACGTTTAATTAATTTCCTATGTGCTTAAAAAACATTGTAATAACTTCAAATATCTGCCAATGAAGACGAAAAAAGTTGATTTCATACAAACAGGCCATTCTCTTCCTTTTCCTGATTTCACATTTTGTCCTAAGTGTTATGGTTGTGTCCTAAGTGTTATGGTCGTAGATAAAATCTAAAAACATCAGTGGATAGAACACACATGACTTCCTATGACTCCCTGAATCACAAATTCACAAGGTTCTGTATTGTCATCCCCAAATTGTAATTAAAAAATGAAGAATTATACAAAATGTCCACATAAAAGAGGTTTTAGTGAAATAGTTTGGCAAGGTCTATATAAATACATGTACATTAAGGTGTTATTTCACAGAAATGTTAATAACAATAGCTTTTGACAGATGCAACTGGATCTCACCTTGGATTTACATCTTCGAATCTACATAATTTACAATTCTGCATACCATGCAATTATCTAGCCCTGATTTTTGCACTTGCCAGAAAGCACAATTCTAAAGTAACGTTTCGCACCATTAGAAAAGGAAAGTTTGAGCCATGATTGCACATAGCTGTTATTTGATCCGCCGATGCAAATTATTTCCCCCTTGGAACTGAAAATCACCAATGTAGGCATCATTTGAAATAGATCTTTCAGAATCTGGTCAATCGCCTAGAATTTTAAAGATTGGAATTATTTGCTTTAGAAATTACAGAAAATCTGTGGGATTGAATCACAAACTCCTTTTGAAACATTATATATGCATAACAGTCTGTGACATATGTCCGTTCAAGCAAAAAAAAAATTATTGTAACGTATAATTCATGGATGTAGAATGGATTAGAAATTAAACACTTGAGAAATAGTAATAATTAAAATTTTAACATGTTGAAAGCTAATTTAACAGTCTTTATTATAACTACTATTTCTATCATAACTACCAAAATACTTACTAGATAGATCTCATTGGTGCCCTTCCAAATACCTCAGTCGGGGCATTGATTCTGGAATTTTCATTAAGCATTTCCCTTTTATCATTCGAAAGTCTGATAAGATAAGTGCTAGATATCTGCAATATACAACAAAATTGTAAAATGCATCAGCATAAAAAAATATTAGCTCTTGTAAATGGGCAATGTTGATGTAAAAAATACTAACTATAAACTATTTTATAACAATTTTAAGAGGCAAAATTATTCCTTACTTGCAATTATTCACAATATATTCCAGCCCCACGTCAGTAATTTTCGGGCATCGAACCAAAATTACGTTTTGAAGGTGAGGACAGCTGTAATGACGATTAAAAAATGTGGTTATTAATTGTAAATTATATATGTGAAAAACATTATTTTTTCGCCAATCACAAGGCAAGACAATTAGCACAAGCAATTTATACATGACTTACTTTTGGGAAAAAGCTTTCACGGTTGTATCGTCAATCTGGCTGCATCCACTTAAATTTAGATAAACCAGCTTACTTAGATTTCCACCTTCAAACAATGTAGTAAAGCACTCTGAAGACGGAGATTCAGCGTGCGTAATCGTGAGGTTTTTTAGCTCCTTCAAACTCTTGGTTTGAATGCCAAAGAAATAAACCCAAATTAAAAACAATTCGAAAAATAATTCTTTATCTGCAAAAAGTGTAAATTAAAGAAGAATTACCTTAAATGCCTTTAATCCAATATTGGACATTCTATTCACAAACTCAAGAGTAAGCGTTGACAAGTTTTCGCACTTAGACATCGGAAGGTAAACAGCATCTTCAAAGTTATAGGCAGAAAAATTTAATTCTCGCAATGTGGATTTCCTGGCTTCCACAAGGTATTTCATGGACCTGAAAAGTTTCCAAGACAGCTTTTATGCAGGATAACTAATTAAATTTAAACAAAATCCTGTACAGTAAGAGCCATGCTGCGAATATTGAAATATTGTAATAAATGATCAGAACTTGCACTTACCTGTCGGTGATATAAACATTGCCAAATATTGTTAAAGATTCAAGATTTTGGCACTTTGCTGCAATGTGCTGAACGAAAATGTCAATTATTTTTCCAGGATTTGACAATTGCAACCGCCTTAATTTGGAAATGCTAACGATAGCAGCAAAGACTTCATAAGTCACACCATTGCAACATTCCAGATTTAGTTCCTCAAGAAGTGGACAAAATGTTGCAAGATGATTGATAGACCTTGCGGTGACTCTGAGGCCGTAGCCAAAGCTTATTGAAGACAGCATCGGGCAGTACTTTACCACGTGCGATATAATCTTATCAACGTCCGTATCAAAATTCATAATATTTCTAACCAGCTTCAAGGAGTGCAATAATGGACATCTTTCAAATATGCAAACTCCATTAACGTCACACGAAGAGTCTACTTCAAAATATCGCCAAAGTACTGGCTCCAATATCCGGCGTTTCCAATTGCGACATACCAATGATGCTGTCATGCGTTCAGAATAATTCAAATAGGAGAAGATCCTGAGTTGAATCTCCTCTGGAAGCATGGAAAACGAAGGCTGGTCACATGTGGTAGTTTCCACTCTATCTAAAACTACATTGCTGTCATCACAGTGCGGGGAATCCAAAACTGAAAGAGGAGCTTCTGCCATCACAATTAATGTGTAAGATGAATTGTGAAGATTATAGATGTCTAGAACTTTGCATCAATTCCTGCAGCTCTTCGATTTCTGTTCAATGATTGTGCTGTGTGCCAGCAAAAAAGTATATAAAATTAGGTGAAATGTGCATATTGTTTTAATAAATAGAAGCCCATATGCAAAAAATAAATGTATTTAGATTGAGACACTTTTTGCATTTGGGAATACATTTCAAATGCATTCCAAACGTATTAATTTTTGCATATGGGAGTCAGCACATCAATATGTGACCATATGGCCTAGACAAACTGCCTGGATATGGGTAAAGCAGTGTATGGGTAAAGTGTCTTGTAAGTTGTAACACTTTTGAAAAGTCTTATTTAAACGGTAAGGTTAAGGTGATCTACATGTACAACACCACCCATTTCTCTGGAGAAAGTTTTGAATTAGCCCTACATCTATATTCAATAGAAGCAAGACTGATTCAAAACTTACCCCATATAGGAATGAGTGGTGTAGCTTTGTAGATCACCTTAAGAAAATGTAGCCTATCCTATAAGAAATAGCAAGTTAGCAAACTATACATAAATTTTTCGAGTAATATTGTTATACTATTTTTATTATCTCGTCTATTGGCCCCACATTTCTTTTTACAAATGTTTACCCGTCAAATCATGGGTGGGGCTATTACATGAAACAACACGTTAGCACCATTGTAGAAATTCCATTTTTATACTAATTCACCCCACTATAAATTAATATTTCTGTATTTATAAAGTGTATTTTTATATTTTATACTTTATACAATAAAAAAATATTAATTTTTAGTTGGGTGAATTAATATAAAATTATGACTCGAAAAATGTATTTATAATTGGGTGAATTAGTAATGTATAAAAATGGATTATACAATGGTGTTAATGTGTTGCTTCATGTAATAGCCCCACCCATGATTTGAAAGGTAAACATTTGTAAAAAAAATCTCGAGATAATAAAAATATCTAATATGATAATTTCAAAAACTGGATAAATTTGATCATTTGTGGTAATGGTAATTAAGAGGGTTGTACACCAGAATAAGCCTTTTTTTCTAAATTATTTTTTAATTAATTTTGGAAACTGTTAGGAGCAAATGAAATGTACGAGGACCTAGCATAAATAATCTATTATTTGCTTAAATTTTTCGCTTATGTATATGTTTATTACATTTCATGGAAATATGTCCGTAGAGTTTATTAATGTAAAGGGTCTTGTAAACTTTGCGGACATATTTCCATGAAATGTAATATACATATATTTAAACAAAAAAATTAAATAAATAATAGAATATTTATTCTAGGTCTTCGTACATTTCATTTGTTTCTCTCAGTTTCCAAAATAAATAAAAAAATAATTTAGAAAAAACATGGGTCACAAAACACCACATTTGCTCAATATAAAGTTGCAGCCCTGCCATGCTTTCACACATGGGACATTACCAATATGGCATATAGAATTTGCCAATAAAACCAATGATTTTTTTATAAATATAATAAATAAAAAACTTAATAATTCCTACCTCGTGTTGAATTGGTTAAAAGTCGAAACCTTTGTCTATAATGGAAAATTGGAAATGTAACTCAGGATATCTCTGCAGAATTAAGCTAGCTATCAACTGAAAGACTGGCACTATGTACTCATATAAAGGCTTCTGGACATTCACGTGACATTTTCACAAATAGCAAATTCCATGTCGGATTCTTGGAAAAGGTCAAAAAAGTGGATAATTAAGAGAATAATCACAGCATGATTGATACATTGACCTAAAAGAAAAAGGGTAATTCACTTAGGATTAAAGTGTTAAGGGCCAAAGCACAGCATATGGGTTCACCCATATACTGTGGCCAAAGGGCCTTTTAGTAATGGTTCTGGAAAAAACGTGTTGGCATAATTTCAAATGTCAGATGAGACCAGATAGCTTTGAAAAGATGAAATTTTAATTTGTCGTGGAAAATATTGTATCGTTAGAATAAGTTTGGAAAAGTATAAATGTAGGTATACGAAAGCAAAAGACAATATAACCAATCTGAACCATTTTATAATTCTAATAATCAGTTATCAATTATCTTGCAAATAAATGTAAATAGATCTATAGTCACTATGGAACTGTAGTTATAATTTAAAAACAAAAAGTTTTCTAAATATTCTCTAAATACTAAAAGTTAAAAAAGCAAAAAAATACTCTAACAACGAACTTACTTAAATTTAAAAAGCAAACCGTTTTCTTACTCATTAAAAGTCAAATTAACAAAACAATCTAGATTTGCCTTTTATAAAATAACTATAATTTGCCTCAATTGAAATTCTGTTAATGCGGTTAAATAGGAATATACACTGATGTGTTTAATTTCACTTACGACCTTTTTTTCACGGCAACCCAAATTATAACTTTTAAGCCATAACACTTAGGACAAAAGGCCAAATTAGAAAAAGGAAGAGACTAGTCTGTTTGTATAAAATCTAGTGTTTTCGTCTTCATTGGCAATTATTTAAAGCTGTTATGTTTTTTTAAGAAAAGCGAGAAACGCAAGTAGGAAAGCTACGCTGCAGTACAGTGGTGCACTGCAGTGAAAACGAATGCACCACTGTACTGCAGCATAGCTACCATTATAATAACTTTAAATGATTGCCAATGAAGCAACAGACCATTCTCTTCCAATTCATAACTTGACACTTCGTCCTATTAAAATGACACAGCTAAGAAGTTATAATTTGAATTTCTGTTAAAAAAAATGGTTGTAGATAAAATCTAATAACACAGAGCACATATGAAATTCTTTTAACCGGATTAACAAAATTTTCTAAGACTTAAGAGAAAAAAAAGTGGGATGGTTCCTTTATTTGGTCCACATCTGGTATATAAAAGACAATCACAAAATTGTAGAACAAACAGCTGGAAAAAATAAAGAGAATAACATGATTGAACTATAAAAAAATAAAACAGCAATGAAAATGATTTTAATATATACGAAATACAATGGAGTCAGAAGATAATTTTTACACAAGTGGTCAAGCAAGGTTTACAAGCAAGGAATCACAATAAGGTGCAAGTGCCGAACATCTCCAGCCGGAAATTTTTTTTTTTGAGAATGTAAAATTGCACTTGCGTACTGAATTACCGGCGAATCCTTGGAGTAAGATGTCTTTCAATCCTATTCGATCCAATTAATTTGCGCAACGGTTTATCAAAGTTATGTGTGTATTGATGCATTCTGATGATTAGTGCCTTATCCTCAGTTTGGGACTGTGCGATCCACAATTTCACATCCCATGCAATTAATGCGCCCTTAAAAACGATTCTCCCCTTGGAATTCCTAATCACTAATGCAGGCATTCTTTTAACTACACGTTTCAGCATCTTATCATCTACCTGGAATTTGAAAGATTGAAATGATTTTTTTTAAATATTGCAAATAATTTGTTTGATTTCAACCAACATTTTACAGCATAAAAAAATATTCATGGATTTAGCATCTATATTCAGTAAATATTCAAAAAATAGAAATAACAATTAATGTCTCATGCTGCAACCAATTTAACAATCTTCATTAGAATTGTGATGTATTTCTAAACAGAACAGAGTCAAAATCATAATACTTACCCTAGAACAATGTTTGACATCCAAATGCCTCAGTCGGGGCATTAATTCCGGGATTTGCATTAAGCAACTTCCTTTTAATAGTGGTAACTTTTGCATGTTAAGTCTAGATAGAAATCTGAATAATAGGTAAACATAACATCAAATATAGGAATTATAAAATATGAATTAGCTCTGGTAAGTGGCCAATGGTTAATTTAAAAAAAATAATACCCATGAACTATTTTGTAGCAAATAGCAACGTGGCCAGACTCAAAAATATGTTTTACCTGCAATTAAGCACAATATATTCCAGGCCTTCATCGGTAATCTTATAGCATCGAGCCAAAATTAAGTGCTGAAGGTGAGGACAGCTGCAATGACAGCCACAAAAATGTGATTATTAATTGCGTATAAATAGTGAACATTTTGCTAGGTCCCAAGACAGGGCATTTAGCAACAAGCAAATTAATTAATACACAAACCACGTACTTTTCGGAAACAGCTTGCACAGTCGCATCTTTAATCTCGTGGCATCCACTTAAATTTAAACAGACCAGTTTTCTTAAATTTCCACCTTCAAACAATGAAGTTAAGTAATCCGGACACTGAAATTCAGTGTACGCAATCTTGAGGTTTTGTAACTGTTGCAACAACTGATATGAATACAAATAAAAAACACACAAAAATTAAAAACAAGTCTAAACTATCTGCAGAAAACGTTAAAAAAGTTGATTACGATACCTTTAAAGAGTTTATTGCCCTATTGCTAATTG
Organism: Xestoiulus laeticollis; assembly: GCA_034698905.1. NCBI lineage: Eukaryota > Metazoa > Arthropoda > Diplopoda > Julida > Julidae > Xestoiulus > Xestoiulus laeticollis. The sequence continues at coordinate 2,140 of JAQGCC010004846.1, read as the reverse complement.
TGAAAACAAAATCAATTTCGAGTGCTGTCAACATTTTACACATGGACAAGGCTTTGAATGTAGTATTTTTAAATGTATGGCCATCAACGTAAAATTTTCGCAACGAGGATTTCCTAGCATCCAGAAGGGCTGATATGGACCTTAAAAGTTTAAAACATAAAAAGAATATGAAAACCACCGTTTTTTTTAAAAAGCAAAATGTGCAGGACAACTAAAATCCAAACAAAATCAAAAAACCTTCCTCACCATGTCAACCAACAGGCTGAGGAAATTCAATATTAATTTAAAAAAATGATCAGTACTGGTACTCACGGCTCGGTGATTTTATAATTGCCAGCTATGTTCAAGGATTCAAGATTTTCGCAATTTGATATAATAATCCGGATGCTCTGGTCCGTTATCTCTTCACAATTTGACAGATTTAGACACCTTAATTTAGAAAGGCCAACGGCAGCCATAATGACATCATCATTCATATTAAAGCAACCAGCAAGATTGAGTTCCTCGAGTTGTGGACAAAACTGGGTAAGGCATCTCATACAATCCTCGGTGACTTTGAATTTGTTAAAGTTCACTGAAGTCAGCAATGGACAGTTCTTTACCGCGTGTAATACGATTCGAGGAACGCAGTGACGAGACCCCGCTTTTTTAACCAACTTAAAAGAGCGTAGTAAGGGAGTACTATAAAATAGGCACTCGCCATTATCAAAGTCACACGAATGATCAAGGTTTACATGTGGCCATAGTTTTGGATCCAGTACCAGGCATTGCCATTTGCGACATGACAACGATGCTGACAAACGTTCCCGAGGTTCCAAATAGCTGAAAATTTCCTGGAGAAGCTCATCTGAAAGAATTGAAATCTTAACCCCGGGACATGCAGTGTCATCACAATGCGGGGAATCCGATAGTGAAGAAGATGCTTTTGCTGAAGCATTGACTTCATTAATGTTCGATAGTCTTCGTATCAGGCGATGCCAAATTTGTAATACCAACGATACTGATATCAGGAAGGCAAGCAACAAGAAACCTTAATAATAAAGCAATTTTTTTATTAATATATGGAACTTTTTATATAAAAAAAATTCAGCATTATTGAAACTTGCCATAAAAATCCAATGGTGAAAAAAATGCTTCTTCTGTAGCATGTGTCTTAATATCTGATGGGTCGAAATTGCTGGCCATTCTCTTTATAGCAATGTACCAAGTTAGTTGTGATGGCCACAGTAGTGTCTGATCCTGTCTTCAATAATGATTTTCGATTTCTGGAAAAATAATAAAAACATTTTATTATGAGAAAAACTTACTGATAAGGCGTGACATGTTTGATATTATGAGAATATACAGAAGTTGGTGCACTAATTTAAATTATGCCAGTATACAAATTAAACTTCATAGAAATTTTAACCTGCTACATGTACATTCTGAATCCTTATAGAATTCCTAAAGTTATGCAAATTTCATGGGATCAATTAGTTAAAATTTCATTGCGAAATTGAAAACATTAGCATTAATAAATTCGTAATAAATTTACATAATACAGAATAAAAAATGTATAAATTAAAACGTGTTAAGAGGGTTGCATATCAGAATAAGCCTTTATTTCTAAATTATTTTTTAATTTAATTTTGGAAACTGTTAGGAACAAATGAAATGTACGAAGACCTAGCATTAATATCATATATTATTTGTTTAAATTTGTTGTTTATGTACATGTATATTCGATTTCATGGAAATATGTCTGTAAAGTTACTAAAGTAATGTATACTCCTCCAACGGCCCCACGCAAATTTTTAACCACAAAGTCCCACCGATGTTTTAAAGGGTAATTTAGAAAAAAAAGCACGTGGGACCTATACTCGAGATAAAAAAGAAAGGCCATATAGGGCCGTGTACAAATATGGACGTCAAATAGCAGAAGTTGACACTCATGGATGCATGCCCTAGGGGCCATGCATAAATTATGTCACGCCAAAACAGAGCTTTTTAGACCCCTTCATCCCCCCTGTCACGGACCGTCACAATTTTATAAACCCCCCTATTTAATTATGTCACAAACTTTACATCCCCCCCCTCCCCAGGCAAAAAAAAAACCCCCAACATTTAATAATTTTTTAAAATTATAAATAAATCTCACAAG
>JAQGCC010004845.1:0-12443 GCA_034698905.1 Xestoiulus laeticollis | reverse complement strand
CTGTTCGCACGATGGAGTTTGCAATCGTGACAGAAAAGTCGCGGCTTTATTGGCTCCGTGAGAACGGGGCTTAAATCCCCCATGATGCAAAACTCAAAAACAATAAAACAAACTTTGAAAGTGTAAGTCTGTTCGGCAAAGCAGGATTTCTAGCTTTAAATTCTGCATTGCCCAATTTTCTTAAATATCTTTCAGAATTCCAACTCTGAAATTTCACGGGTTCAGAAGCAATTTGTTATTCGTGAATGCCGGATAAATCGTAAGTTTTGTAAACAAAAAATGTTTTTAATCTTTAATTATAACATTAAATACATTAAGTACATGTATAAGTCAAGTCCGAACATTGAAACAAGCGTATTTAAAAACGAGTTAATTTATTTCAAAAATTTCTGTATTAATTTTTGGAAAATTTCGTTATTTCAGATGTCCTTGAATTCAGAAAGGAATTTAAATAATTTCGTTCATTTCGCGATTATTTGTTCAAATGTTTTCGGTCTTATTTTCTGTATTTTTATTGTATTTCGCGATTGTTTTTTTCAAGTTCTTTCAAGTGTTATTTTTTTATTTTAATGTCAACATTTTGCACTTGTTTTTGTCCATTTTTACAATCGCGCTATTTTGTGTAAAACATGTAGGCCTACATGTAGTTTCTTGTATATGTACACTTTTCAAGTTTTTCAGGATATTCAGCTACAAATATAAGATTTATACGTCAACGTTTAAAAAAAAAATGCATCACTACATTTGACTAAATTTGAAATGGAGAAAAAAAGGGTTGAGGATTATCACAAATTCCTCCCCTAAAAAATCTCCCGAAATTTTTACGGAATTTAAAAAAAACATTAGGGTTGAGGAATTATCACAATTTCTTCCCTTAAAAAATCTCCCGAAATTTTTATGGAATTTAAAAAAAAAACATCAGGGTTGAGGAATTATCACAAATTCCTCCCCTAAAAAATCTCCCGAAATTTTTATGGAATTTTAAAAAAAAAAACATCAGGGTTGAGGAATTATCACAAGTTCCTCCCCTAAAAAATCTCCCAAAATACCAGTACGGAATTTTTAAAAAAGCCATCAAAGTTTAATACTGATAGGCTTAATGGTCCTAAGGTCGCTATACATGTATATGCGCATTGGTACAGGGCATTTTTTTAGCTACTTCCGGTTGTCTAAAAGGAGCTCGAGGTCACAATATTTTGCTTCCTCGCTCACATTTGTGTTATTTGGGGCCGTGCTTAATCCACGTGGCTAATTAATTAAGGGGAGAGGGTCATAAAATGTCCATGGTTGTCCTAAGGGAAATTCCCTAAAATGTTGTCCGCAGGATTGATATACAGTATGTCCATATATGGACACTGCAGGACCAATGGGCATCGGACAACAGTCATCGGCAGTTTGGACTGCATTAAAGGTAGTATACATGTACATCCCGATTTTTTTTTTTTTTAAATCATTGATTTTAATCTTTTGCTTTTTTCCCCATTAGCAGTTTAGGACCACCTGAAGAAGCTAGAACCAATAAGGAACAACACGATGGACAAAGAAGGAATAGAAGTTAAGTTGTCTCCAATTCCCCACTTTTTGATTCCAAGTTATTTACACTCCTATCCCCCCCCCCCTTTTTTTTCTCTTTTTTCTATAAGATACAGAAGAGGAACAACACAAATGGGCCAATGGGATCAAAGGGCAATGGATGGACCAAGAATACAAAAGTTAAGTTGTCTCCGATTCTTTGCTTTTTGATATCTATATATTTACACTCCTTATCCCCCCCTCCTTTTTTTTCTTTTTTTTTCTATAAGGTACAGAAGAGGAACAACGCAAAAGGACCAATGGGATCAAAGGGCCATGGATGAACCAAGAATACAAAAGTTAAGTTGTCTCCAATTCCTTACTTTTTGATATCTATTTATTTACACTCCTTTCCCTCCCCCCCCCTTTTTTTTCTTTTTTATTTCTATAAGGTACAGAAGAGGAACAGCACAAAAGAACAAATGGGATCAAAGGGCCATGGATGAACCAAGAATACAAAAGTTAAGTTGTCTCCAATTTCTTACTTTTTAGTATCTATTTATTTACACTCCTTTCCCTCCCCACCCCTTTTTTTTTTTTTTTTCTATAAGGTACAGAAGAGGAACAACACAGAAGGACCAATGGGATCAAAGGACCATGGATGGAGCAAAAATACAAAAGTAAAGTTGTCTCCGATTCCTTACTTTTTGATATCTATTTATTTACACTCCTTTCCTTCCCCCACCCCTTTTTTATTTTTTTAGAGAAAAGAAGAGGAATGATGCATCCAACGTGGGAACGTGGGACAAATGTACACTGTATACTTTTAAAATGGTTATGTTAAATTGTGTTTATATTATACAAATGCACTAACATTCCATACCTTTCGAGGTATGGACCCCTTCTCTTTACTGGCCACCAAAACGCACCCAAAATGTTCCTAAACTGTGCTTGTAAACTTAAGACCAAACCTAGGCGCCAGGGGGCGGTCTTAAGTTAGCCACTTTTTTTAAACACACTTTTGACCAGTGGGAGAAGGGGCCCCTCCTATGGCTGTGACCTTGGCGTGGTGGAGGGGCTAGCGTGCCCTTTGACATCCACATTTGGCAATGTCAAAGGGCCAGACTAACAACAGCCTGTCTTTAGATTTTTATACGTTTTTAGATGGAAGAAAAAGCAGAAAATCAAAGTGCCCTTTGCAAATAATTAGGCCCCTTTTGTCCTATTTTCAGGACAAACAACAAAGGTATGTGAACTTAATTGACCTTGGAGGAATCCAGGGTCAGTTTTTGTGCTGGTGACCCAAACTGACCTTCGACCTTTCTGTATCATTCCAGAAATCGATCTTGAACTTTGTATCTTTTTGGAAACTGACCTTTGACCTTAGTGTCCATGACACCACAGAGGAATTTCAAGAATTTTAATTGTTGTAAAATATTATTATAGCTATTATAATTTGTATAATATTTTTTTGGATTGAAACTTAAGAATCGTTTAAAAATCCCGCCTTTTTTAAAGACTAGAATCTTGCTTTGTCAATTAGACACTTCTGTCAAGATTCTATATTACCGAACGGGATACCGAGCTACGCATGCGCATCAGCCTTCCTAAAATTTGCGGGGAAATTCGAAAAGTTTATAACTACGAACTTCAACTTTCTTTAACTATAAATTTATTAAACTTAACTATTTATAGGCAATCCTATAACCACAAGGAGCGCTTAAATGGAACAGTTAACTATGATTCTTCCTTGTAATTTATACATGAATAGATATTATTTAACTCTAAATTCAACTCTAAAAAGCTTAAAAAAGTTGAATAATACATACCACAAAATGTCATAATTCAATGGCGGCTATTTCAAGAACCTTGACGTTCTAGAACGCGAAGTGATTCATTTTGAAATAGTTAAAAAAAAGTCATTTATTTTAAAAAAGTAAAAAAAAAATCATTTATTTTAAAAAATCAGGAAAAGTCATTCATTTTGAAACAGTCAAGAAAAGTCATTTATTTTGAAATATTCAGGAAAAGTGCTTTATTTTGAAAAAGTCAGGAAAAGTCATTTAATTTGAAAAAGTCAGGGAAAGTCATTCATTTTGAAATAGTCAGGAAAAGTCATTCATTTTGAAACAGTCAAGAAAAGTCATTCAATTTGAAACAGTCAGAAAAAGTCATTTATTTTGAAAAAGTCAGGAAAAGTCATTTATTTTGAAAAAGTCAGGAAAAGTCATTTATTTTGAAAAAGTCAGGAAAAGTGCTTTATTTTGAAAAAGTAATTAAATTTGAAAAAGTCAGGAAGTCATTCAATTTGAAAAAGTCAGGAAAAGATATTTAATTTGAAATAGTCAGGAATAGTCATTTAATTTGAAATAGTCAGGAAAATTCATTCATTTTGAAACAGTCAAGAAAAGTCATTTATTTTGAAATAGTCAGAAAAAGTCATTTATTTTGAAAAAGTCAGGAAAAGTTATTATACGCGAATAACTAAACGGAGACAAGCGGTAAACAAATAATTTCCATTTTATTTAGAAATTGAGCATTTCGCCTAACGGTTGTTAAAAAAAAGTACAAAATATTGCATTTTTACATTTGGATTCAATCGACCGAAGAGAAGTTTAGACGTACGGATGACGTTGGTGAAAAAAGCCCTTGGCGTTAGGCTCCACGGTCCTGTCCTCCCCGCTCCTCGTCCGATGGTACCCCAACCCCGGCCCCGGCACGAAGGGTCCTATCCCTCATCTTGTTTGTTAAGGATGAGGTCCCTGATCGGTCCATATCCGCGATGCTAATATTTTTATCGTAGGACGTGCGGTCCTACGTTACGGCCGCATTGCGGTATGGATCGAGCGAGGGTTCCTCCTTAGGTCTCGACCTTCCGTTCACTTTGTCGCCAGGCACTCCACCAGGTCCTCATCCAGACAGCGGCCGGTGAAGTCGTCGTACAACTGCCCTATAGGGCACACGTAGGTCCACGCTCTGATTTGACCCTGGATCGTTACGCAGCTGACAAACTTGTTACATTCTACGGGATGAGGATAGACGCCCTGCTCGGAGCACTCCAACTCTCCCAATTCATCCACGATAAGCCCTTGGAAGTCGTCTTCGGTGCCTGGTTCCGATGCCGGACGTCTCCTGGTCATCGTGACCCGGACGGCCAGAGGGTCGTCCGGGTTCGGTGTCGGTCTCCGAGTGGTCGTAGTCGTGGTTCGGAAGGAGCGGAGCGGTGCTGGGGCCTTCGTGCCGACCTCGGCGGCAGCGGCTCTTGCGGCTATGGCTGCGGAGGAGACGCGAGGAGGTGGTGGTGGTGGTGCCGCAGGAGCCAGCCGTCTGGTGATTGCCGGTGCTGCGGCGGTGGACGGTGTAGCCGGATATGGTGGTGTCGTTGTCGTCCTCGGCGGTGTCGTGGTCAGCCGAACCCGTTTGATGACCTTCCGCTTGCGGAGTGTGGCGGTGGCGGCGGCGGTGGTGGTGGTGCTGTGAGAGTAGAGACGGAGGTTATTCTTGACGGTAGGGCCCCTCTCTTCGGTGCCCTAAGCATTACCTTACTATCGTAATAAAGAAAATCAAGACTCACCTGGGTTCGGTGGTGGTTGTGATCGGTGCCGCGGTGGTCGTAGTCGCTACGGTGGCAACGGGTGTGGTCTCGTGTAGTTCTGCCCCTGTGATGGTGTCGGTGATGGCGTAGTCGTCGTCGGTGTAGTAGTCGTATTGTTCGAGAGGAGTTACTGGCTTCTCGGTCGGCGTCACGGATGCCACGGTGTCTTGCGCTTGCACGAGAAGATCAGAACTGGCGTCCTCGAGCGGCTCCTCGATGTGGACTCCGATATCCTCGAAAGGCGGTGATGTCTCCTCCGCTTTTTTTTCTTGCGACTTAGGTGGTAACGCATCTTCTTTGGATGCGGTGATATCCGCTACCGTAGACTGGTCAGCAGCTATCTCGTCCTTCTCCTCTGCCTTCCCGGTGCTTTTCTCCGTTGCCTTTGCCTCCATGGCGTCCAAGATACTCTTCAGCTGCACCGATGCAGGCTGCTCTTCGGTGGTGGTGCGGTGTAGCACCACATAGTTGAACAAGCCGGGGATGCGGGTGGCACCGAATGTCTGAGTCTCTCCATCACCCTCCTGTGCTGCGGCATCACCGTGCCGGTTGTCCGCCGTGGCTTTATCGCCTCCATCCTCCGCCACATCCTGGAACTTTCTCACAGTGCTGGACTGCCGGCTGTTGTCCACAATGGCATCCTCGACCACTGCCTCCTCCGTGGTAGTGGTCGTGGTAGCCTTACGTCGGAGTGCCGGTCGACGTCTAGAAGCCGGGGCTTTGGTGGTGTCGGGCTCCTTTTCAGTGGTTGTCGTTGTCCTCCTAGAAGCCGCTGCCCTTTTGGTCGTCGGTTCCTCGGTGGTGGTTGTCGTTGTCCGGCGTCGGGATGCCGGACTTCTCTTCGTTGTCGTTGATGGCTTCCGCTCCTCTTCCGGTGCGGAAGCCTTGGGAGCATCACCTCCCAGATGTTTCTGCACCTCTTCCACTCCTCCCAACTTCTCGATGAGGTGCAGCAGCTGAGCGATGCTGGGACTAGTGGTGGTGGCATCCGCTGGTGCTTCTGTTTCCTCTTCGTGGATGATCTCCTCCTCCGGCGCTGCCTCCGTGGTGGTGGTCGTCCTTCTCCTGGTCTTGGGCTTGGCCGTTGTGGTTATGGTGCGCTTCGGTGCCGGTGCCGGCGTTGTGGCTTCCTTCTTCATCTTGCAGCTGACGTTCTCTTTGTAGTCGCAAGAGTCGCTGCGCACGTTGAAGAACAGCCCGGATGGACAGGTGAAATGATGAGGCACGATGCCGAGCTCGGCCGGTCCGCTGTCCAGGCACCAGAAGTACTTGCGGCAGTCGGAGGGGTTGAGGAAGAAGCCCTCATCCGTGCAGGCGAACTGCGGCCCGGGATCGGGAGTTGTGGGCGGTTCCGGTGTGGTTAGCGGATCCTCGTCGTAGTACTCCTCCTCTTCGGCCGCTGGTGGTTCTTCCTCGGCAGGAGTCTCCTCCTTGCACTGCCGTCCCCTTCCTCTGCTACGGCTCTTGGTGCCGAACTCGCAGTTGGTTGCTTGCCGGTCTGCCCTCTCATTGGAGGTAGCGGAGATTTCCAAGTTGTCCTCGTACTCCTCTTCGATGCCCTGCGATGCTTCCGTCGTAGTCGTGGTCGTCCTAGGTCGCCGCGTAGTCGTCGTGGTTGTTGTTGTCGTCGGACGCTTCGTGGTCGTCTTCTTGGTTGTTCCCTTCTTGGACTTGGAAGACACGAGGACCTTGCGGGCAGCGCTGACCAACGGACTTTTCTCACCGCCGCAAGTGCCGCGGAAGTCGTCGTTGTCCAACGACCAGAACATGACTCCTCCCAACTGCTTCTCAACCGCGTACTTTGTCTGCGGGTTGTTTCAAACATCGGCATCAATTGAAAATTCCAAGATCAATACCGCGTCAATTTGGATTTTATTCTGGTTACCTTTTTGATGACCATGTCTACGTCGTCGTATCCCACCCATTGGTTGCCAAGGTAGGCGTAGGGTCCTACGGCCTCCGGATCCGGTCTTTCGACAACCCAGTCTTTATCCTGGATGTTTTGGCAGATCTGTTGGAGAGACAAAAATGGCTACGGTCAGCAACAATAGGTGGTCCCAGTTAAGGCTCTCGTTATGTTTCCACAAATTGACACAGATGGCGCTGCGCGAGCGTGGAACTTGTTATAATAGACACGGTCCTCACTAGCGCCTCCTGTGGGGATAAACTCTTGTGTTTCCAATAACTGACATAGATGGTGCTGCGCTAGCGTGGACCGTGTTTATAATAGACACTGTCCTCACTAGCGCCACCTGTGGGGACAATCTCTTGTGTTTTCACTAACTGACATAGATGGTGCTGCGCTAGCGTGGACCTTGTTGATATTAGGCAAGATCCATACTAGCGCCACCTGTAGGGACCCTCTCTTATGTTTCCACTAACTGGCACGGATGGCGCTTCGCTAGAATGGACCGTGTTTATAATAGACACGGTCCTCACTAGTGCCACCTGTGGGGACCCTCTCTTATGTTTCCACTAACTGACATGGATGGCGCTTTGCTAGAATGGACCGTGTTTATAATAGACACGGTCCTCACTAGCGCCACCTGTGGGGACCCTCTCTTATGTTTCCACTAATTGACACAGATGGCACATTGCGCTAGGATGGACCATGTTTATAATAGACACGGTCCTCACTAGCGCCACCTGTGGGGACCCTCTCTTATGTTTCCACTAACTGGCACAGATGGCGCTGCGTTAGGATGCTTAGCGAGTGAATTTGTAGCGACTGGTGTTTGAAGTTTAATATGCGGTGCCCGATTACGGGAGTCGGGCGGTTCGGACTCTTACCTCGTAGTAAGCCAAGTAACCGGCTTCTCTAGTGGACACTCCTGGTTCCGCAGCACCTTTAGCTCCTGCCCCGTATCCGCTGTCCTCTTCATCGTCCAGCGTAAAGGCCCTTCCGTAGGCAGGAATGCCCAAAACGATTTTGTTCGACGGAACACCCAGCTCGATGTAATAGTTGACGGTGAAGTCCTAAGACAAGTGCAATTTTTTTTATTTTTATTATTCTTCGATCCGTAAAACTCCGATTAAAATTATCGCGCTCGGCACTCACCACGTTGTAGTTCTTCTTGGCTTCCCAGTCTTCAAATTCCCCGACTTCCAAGAGAGGAGCGTGGTTTTGTACCGTCGGTTCTTCGGCCGTGAAGTAATCGTAAGTCAGAAGATTGATGAAGTCCAAATCTCTGGAAATTAAATCAAATTACGCTCGTATTTAGATAAATGTTCTTGAACGCATCTAGCGAAATGCTGTTTTGACTTTATAAATTATCTTTAAGATTGTGAATATTGTGCTTATTAAGAATATTGCGCTTCTTAAGAATATGAAGCGGAATGTGACAACGCCTTCTCCAGATTCAATAACCTTTTTTACATACAGTGCTCCAGGTTTTTGAACTCTTCTTCCCACATCAGAGGTCAGACACTCCCTCTTCTCAGTGCAAGTTTGTGAATATATTTTTTATCCGGATTGATTTTCACTTATTAAAATTTAGTCCGCAAGGCTGCGTGTATGATAATAGAACACACCCGAGGGGGTCAACTGTACTCGATTGTTTAATTGGAGCACGCAAACTGCACCCTGCTCCTTTATAGGTTAAGGAAAGTTACATGTTTTTTTATTCCTAGTATGAATGACCGCCTTAATGTCGTATTTACTCGTGTACGGGCCCCACCTCTCTTAACCTTTGGAAGCACGGATTACGCTAATCACCGCTTTTAATATAGAGTACTATAGAGCAGCGGTTCTCCTCAAGCGTGTGCCAGGGGTGCCGCAGCATTAACTAAACTTTAATTAAAAATACAGGAAACATTCATCCAATCAGTTGAATTCATCGCGCTATTGTTTCTTTTCCTAAATATTCAAACCGCTTGAAAAGTGCCGCAAAATTTTTTAGACTGAGCAAGGGTGCCACGGTGAAAACAGTTTGAGAACAACTACTATAGAGTGCATCCCCTAAAAATGAATGTTTCTGTACTACAAGGGAAATATCGAGCGAGTCGTCTGCTTGTGGAGCGGCCATTTTAATCCGGTTTTTGGTAAAATGGTGAGGCCATCACGTGATTGTGATACACGTAATGTTCATAAATTATTCATAAGCCATACATCAAAGAGCTCTGCGAAACGATAGAATGATCTTCAAAGGAGACGATCCACCCAACTTCAGTGGTTCCTTGACCATCCGATTGAGAAGTACCCTGCTCGCAATCTAAAGATATGTAACGTGTTGTCGTACCTTGATTTTATAAGAGCATTTATTAAACCCCTGAACCCAGTTATAAATGGTAACAATTCATTGTTTAATAATGCGGAGTAATAGCCGCAAACAGTGGCGTACCTGGGGGAGGGGGGGAGAAAGCGGTCCGCACCGGGCGGCACATTTTTTGCGATGGCCTTTTTTTCAGTTTTAGGCTTGTTTAGCTGTAAAGATGACGGCGGCTAAATAGCCTTAGTGGCTAATTCCGAGGAAGTACCGACATACACGTAGCCTCAGTGACGAGAGTACCCATGGTTTAGAGCCATGTTCTAACGTTCTAGGTACGCAACTGGCCGCAAAGTCTAACGACATATGGTTGCGACGAAAAACCGCGCAATTTTGGAATCGTAATCGTGAACGTAGACTTTGTGCGAGTGTTGCCAAATTAAAAATCAAGAATCGCGTAAATCCAAGTTCGCATATCGGTTGTGCCATGGGCTGGGACATGTCGATTGATATTGTTCGGAACCACATACTTTGACTTCCAGCGATTGGCAACGCGTCACCGTAGATTCCAACGTTTCTTAAACAATTGAACTCCTTAGCGAACCACTCAAACAACGACTTATAAAGACCGATTACCTGGCTAAAGAAGTCATGTCGTAGCCCTGGTCAATGTACTGTTGTCCGGCCGGCACTGCCATGGTCAGAAGTAGTTTCTCTTTACGGGATCCCAGTTTCTCATCTTCGAAAGCTTCTCTCAACTCCTGAAAATTATAAATGTTCAAGTTATACAAAAATCAAGCATGTGATAAGTCCATCTCGTTGGCCCTACTTACCTCCACCAATTTCGCATATCCTTCCCTATCCTCCGGATGACTTCCGTCTCTAAAGGTGGGATATTCCCAATCGAGGTCCAGACCGTCGAACTTATGTTCCCTTAAGAATTTCATGGCGCTGCGGACAAATTTCGCCCGGTTTTCGGGTTTGCTCACCATAGCGGAAAATCTGAGAAGGAAAGTTTAGATAATTTTTTTTTACGTCGAACGCTTTGCTGATTTCTATAATAACGGTTATCAAAAGTGAGGTTTTTTTTTTCATTTCACATTATTATTATTATTGCATTTTTTCATTTTCTCCTTCGTGCCATTATTTCCAGGTCAATGGACCGTTGTTCCAATACCCTAATTCACACTTACTTTTTGGACCCTTCGTTCCAACCTCCGATTGCGATCATCGTCTTCAGTTTCGGATTGTGTTTCTTCAGATCCACAAATTTTTTAATGTTGCCTTAGAATGAAGAAAACAAGTTACTAAATAACTTTATACAGTCTCTGGTTGGATTTCTCCTAAGATTTTATATTTATTGCTTAATTTGTGCCGAATTTGCGCTTACGGCTGTGGTTCTTCACCACCTTTTAATAAACGAGAACGCTACCGCTTCTGCGCCAACTTCATTTTACGTAACATGGACAAATTCCTTCATTTCTGCTACATGCATCATGCCCTTACCTTGTTGTATGTCGTTATAGGCATCGAAAGGCTTCACTTCGAATTTCCCGGACAGCCCTCCGAAGGCATAGATGAGGTGAGTGCATAAATAGGGATTGATGTTCTCGGGGGTGTATTTGGCGAGGCTGGGCCGATATATGGCCCAGTTAGTGTAGTAGCAGACCAGTTTGTACTGAGGGTTCTGCTGGGAGTCTAAAAGACAAAATCGGCTTGAGAACGCATGCAGAACACATGGAACACATCGAGAACACATGCTAAACACATCGGGAACATATCGGAAAAACACTCACTCGCATAGCAAAAGCAGGAAAAGATGACGAGGAAGAAGAGGAATGGTGGATGAAGAACTGGCATCTTTACCTATAAGGAGAAAAAAAACTTATTATTGATGTGTTCTCCTACGAACATGTAAATCCATCTTACATTCGGCTTTTAAAATGAGTCAAAAGTGAATTCCCCTTTTCTATTGATGCAGGGCTGGCTGAGTTTGCCATGTCTTGCTGCTTGTGATAATTGATAACTGGCTACCTGTTAAAGCGAATGGAATACTTGCCATGAATTTCCCTGACTTTTACTGCCTAGGGATCTTTAAACCAAATCTAGTGACAATTCCAGGTTTCCCTGGGCTTCAAAACCGGTTCCAGCACTCTGAAGTGCTTCTCATTGAGAAATAGTTTTGAACACGCTTTAGAACAAGCTTGAGCTTTCCAATTAACACTTATGCTTTTGAACACAAGCTTTCGAACACTTTTACACTTTAGAACACTTATGCTTTTGAACACTTTTACGCGTTAGTGTTTGAATGCATACATGTAAGTGAGTTTGTACGCGAAAGTGTTTGAAACCGTAGATGTGTTTAAAAAACAAAAGTGTTCGAAAGTGTAACATTTTTTGAAAACGTAAGTGTTCGAAAGTGTTAAAATGTTCAAAAGCGTAAGTATTTAAAGGCGTTAAAATGTTCGAATCGTAAATGTGTTCAAAAATAAGGCTAAGTGTTCGACAGTGTTTAAGTGTTCAAAAGTGTAAATGTGTTTGAAAGCGTAAGTGTCGAAAGCGTAAAAGTGTTCAAAAGTGTAACATTGTTCGAAAGTGTAAGTGTATGAAAGCGTAAATGTTCGAAAGCGTTAGTGTTCGAAAGTGTAAGTGTTCGAAAGCGTTAATGTCCAAAAGCGTTCGAAAGTGTAAAGGTGTTTAAAAGCGTAAGTTTTCGAAAGCGTTATTGTTCGAAAGCGTAAGTGTTCGAAAGCATTAATGTCCAAAAGCGTTCGAAAGTGTAAATGTGTTTAAAAGCGTTATTGTTCGAAAGCGTAAGTGTTCAAAAGTGTAAAATTGTTCGAAAGCGTAAAAGTGTTCGAAAACGTAAGTGTTCAAAAGTGTAAAATTGTTCGAAAACGTAAATTTGTTCGAAAACGTAAAAGTGTTCGAACCTTTTTATGCTGTTGAACACTTACTTATTCTTTTGAACAAATTAGTGCTTATGAAGATATTTCTGCTTTTGAAAATGTTCATGTCCACTGCATGCTAAAGCTAAAGATCTCCTATCATGACTTATTAGGGACTTACAAACGGCGACTTTTTTCTTTCACTTCCACTTCAAAAGTCAAAGTGGTTTCTAGTGCGCATGC
>JAQGCC010004844.1:0-12444 GCA_034698905.1 Xestoiulus laeticollis | reverse complement strand
GGCCTATATGCAGTAGGGTCGAAAGTTGGATACTTGACAGCCGCGTGGTGGCGCTGGGGAGCAGCGGGGAGGAGCTAAGACTACTTTTTTCAAAGGTTCCGACACGAGTGCACATACTGGTTTACCTCTTATACTGTGCCAACACCTCGGAACGCTCGTGTCGTCATCACAAGACCCGTGACGTCACGAGCGCTCTAGTGCTGAGTGCACCCGTTTTTTTATAATGTAAAAATCGCATTAATCAACGTAGAACAGTTGCGCTATACAGAGCGCTCGTGACGTCACAGGTCTTGCGATGACGCCGCTCGTGACGCCATTGCAAGCTGAGTGCTCCGTAGTATAAACGTTCTAAGTTGAGTAATGCATTTTTAAAACCTTTCATTTATAACTTGACTTGGAGTTAGTCTGTTTGTTTCAATTTCTTTTCAACCAACTTTCACACGTCCATAGAGAGCTCACATTTGGTATACACTAATTCAGTCTCATTGAACATTTTTTTCTATTTAATTAATTTTAGTACAGTTCGACGGCCGAAACAGTAGCAATTTCTAATGTAGAAAATGCATTAACCAACGTAAAAACGGCTATATGCTACGGAGCGCTCGGCTTGTGAGTTGCGAGGACGTCGGCGTTAACGTCATCGCAAGCCGAGCGCCCCATATAGTAGGTTTGTTTCTTTGGTCTGCACTCAGTGCAACTCAGTGTTACTCAGTGCAAACAGGAAATGTGCGGAGATATCTGTTAGTGAAACCCAGTGCAAAGTGAAATGGTAAACTAAAGAAACAGAAAAAAATACTGTACAAAGATGGCGGCCCTCATTGAATTGGTTTAACTACTAGAGAGTGGTATTTCAGATGAGGGTATTATGAAACAGACGATTCAGTGCTGCACTGACTTTACTCTGTAAAATTTTCAGTGCAGGTTTTTCCTGCCCTGGCTTAATGTACTGGTTTTCTATTTCCTGTGCCAAAGAAACAGAATCAGTGCAGCCAGTGCAGGCCAAAGAAAGAAACCTAATGAAAGGATACGTAAATAAAAGGTTTAAACGAAAAACAAAAGGTTTTTTAAACATTTGTTTAGATTAACAATTGCAATTTTTTGGTGGTAATGAGAATGTGCCATGAGACTGCATGAGCTCCACAAAAAATGTCTGCTCTCTATAGGACTTGTGAAAGTTGGTATTTAAAAAAGGACCCCCAAATGCAAAATGTTTTAAAAACACTAAAGATAGTAATTATACCCAACATTTGAATCCACGTCAGAAATTATTTATCATAATTGATGAAATCGGAAATTATACCGACAATGATTTACCTTTTATTTCAAAGTTATGTTTTAAATCTACTGTACATTTGTAACGTTTTTTTTTTTCATTTAACCCATTAACAAATACCTATACAAGTTCTTATAAAAATGAGGTATCACGTGCCTTTACCCATTGCACATATATATTTACAGCCCTTCAATGTAACTGACATGCGCATTGACATTTATTGCTTTCTACTAACGAGTTGTAAAAGTGCTTGCGTATATAATAAACTATTTATATATACATGTATATACATTATATAATGTATATAATGTACCAGTGTAATGAACTTTTCAAAGGGCATCTGGTTTATATGCGTGTTCAAAATACAAAACAATTGGATAATTAAGTATATCCCTATATCATACAAAATGCAGTTAATTACCATAAAGCTCCCAGCAAACTTAATTAGTATATTTCTCATGTCTAATGTAGCAAAACATTTTTTGCAAAATTTTTGTATTAAATCCATGCAAGTAAAAAAAATCAACATGTAATAAAAATCTTATAAGCATTCTTTAATTAAATTGGTAACAAGGATTAGCTATTTTATTTAAGGCAACAAGAAATGGCATGTGTATTACCTACGCGATAAGCCATTCCATTTCATCAAACATTTTGGACAACAAATTGATGGGGTAGGATAAATAAACAATCCTCACATTTTTGTCTCTCATTCGTGTCACTCAACTAGAATTAGCTGCTGTTTATTTTTTTGTCGATGTTACTTCTTTCTCAATCCCAGTTGATGAGATCAAGACACTCCTTGTTAGCTGTTGTCTTTGAAGCAATCGCAAATAGGACTCTGAGAACTTCTTAACAGTATTTGTACAAGGGCCATGGACGTCACCATCACAACAGTGCAATGATTGTAGATGGATTCAAGAGATACAACTTAAGTTCAAGGAAACATTAACCAAGTGTATGCTTTCCATTAATGTGATAAATCTAATTGTATGTGAGATTCTGGAACATTACATTGTTAACCCAGTTAAAATTAATAAGCCTTGGTGAGCATATTATTAGAGTGTGATCTCTTAATAGGCTTTTACAAAATTATTATTAAGGGACTCATGCTATAGAGTCCCATGAAATAAAATTCCTTTGATATTGGAGTCTCATTTGATCCCACTAAGTCACACTATTTTAAACACAAGCACTTCCATAAAATAATGGACATTAATCATAACACATATATGCAGTACTTGCCAATATTGCGTCCCATATATTGCTTTATTGTAAAGTACTACATGTAGCTCTTGCAAAGAAGAATAAGATAAATTAGCATTGCAAATATCACACTTTCAGAAAAATGTATTGAACCTGAATGTCTAAACATCAATAAAATGAATGTTGCATACAAAGGGATATATGTATACACAGACAGTATTTTAGGAGATAATGGAGGCCATATGTAGTATACTGTATATCAACAACTACATGTACATGTCCTACAAATGCACATGCAACCATAAATTTGCTGCATGACTTGCAAAACAAATAACCGTATAATCATTTTGTGCCGGTTTGTAAGTTTTGAGAAAATTTGTGTGGCTGGAAATAATATCATGTTTGCTATTGCATAATTTTGTCATAAAACTGGCGAATAATAAGTGCTGTCGGCATACATTTGTTTTATAGCCACGGGAAATACACTATTTAATTGCGTGCAACACCTTAGCATTTGTGACAACGGCTTGATGTTATTTTTGTATATTTGCATAAGTTATCCAACATCATGCACATATACAATTACGTGTATAAGGCGATCGAACTCGATTAAAAGACATCTGCACAAAGATTCGAATAAACAAATTATTTAAAATCAGATCTCAATGGTGGGGCCCTGTTATGCATGTATACATGCATGTATATATGTATATATATATATGCGTTGATTAAATGCCAAAATATGTCAACGAATTAATCTACCCTTTAAATTTGATATTAATATTAAATGTGACATATGATAAACTGCAATGTACACGTAAATAACAAAGCCTTTAACAAATGCATTACGTTAGACCATGAATTTCATAATTTCAGTTTAGCATCAATAATTGATGACGAGATCCAACAGTGACAAATTTAATTTATTGTATAAATATAACAATCCTTTGCACGGAACTATTCAGCGATATAATTGTGAGAGTTATTCAAATCCCATTTAATTCTGGTTTTTGCAGTAAAAAAACATACTGCCAATGTACAATATACAACAATGTACAATATACGGCATACAGTATAAATGTAAAATATAGCATCATATATAGAATATATACGAACGTACAGTTAAATAAAAGCATATTTTCGTTACTGTTTAAGTTGGTTAGCAATTTATTAAATTTAATTTATGCCATAGAAAGAGTTAAGATACATATCTAACATTTATTAATCATCAATAAGTTAGCTAATATTTCTATAAGAAAATCGTGGTGCAATCAATACAACAAATATCGCCATAGTTAAATCGGAATTACTTTTCTCCGCAAATTAATTAATTAGAAAACTCGAAGCTAAATATTAATTTACCCGAATATGGCTTTTAAATCATTATATATGCGCATATCAACGAAATTAACAAAAGCTAATAAACTTAATGCAGCTCATAATGCATGAAAATTAGATTTATTGGATGATATGTTTTGCATATTTGCAATGTTCGTTTTATATATGGAAATTATTTTATTATGTACCTAATGAGCTTCATTATGAACCACGTATGTTTTGAGTGTAGGTTAATTATATATACACCATTCCAAAAGAGATCGGAAATATCTTTTTTGAAATAAGAGTGATTAACTGATTATTACAAAAAATTAAATTAGTGTACACCTATAGCTACTTTTTTTTATTTCAGGCTCTGTATTTTCAAACTCGTTATATGTAGACCATTGACCATGATATGTATATATACTGCATAAGCCTAATTTGCCCCAATATCTGTTGTAATAATTATGTTAAACCAAGGTAGAGCATATGACTACTCTCAACAAGGTCGTTCTACATTCAAGAGACAAATTTGATCTGTTAAAAGGTTGGCAATTTAGCACACATGTTGACTAATTGTTCTATATGACATATGTTATATCAAAACACATAGGGCGAGGCTGATGGTCTAATCACGATGAATTAATAAAAATTGCGTCAATGATTCGGAGCATACAATGGTGACAGTGGCATAAACATTAATTCATAATTTGTTATATGGGTGGGGGTTTCCTGTTTTGTCAACTTTACGGCTGACAAACGATACAAAAGTAACAGAGATGTTGAGCCTCCAACAACCTCTCTGTATTGGATAACGTCATCACGATGACGTCAGGGATGCCATATGTGCGATCAATTTCTATGCCAAGAAAATTAGGGGATAACCTACCAAATGGAACTGCGTGACGTTAATCAATAACGTGAATCCCTCATAAATACAGCCTATAAATAAAATGTAATTACAAGAACGTGACTCCATCAATCTAATAACGAGCTTAATAAAATAGGTCACTACCTTAAAACTCCATTTCCTGTGGAAACATTAGGACCATGATGTAGGCAATAGAAGCCAGATTTCAATCGGTAATAGCTTGTTATAACATAACTTTTGACTTGCAAAATTCTACTCTATTTTATTTCCATAATTGTACTAAGCAGACGTACGATACACATTATTTTTAACTAAATGCAACACAGGTGAACATGTGGAATTTTTATACTACGAGACCAGATTCTTAAATTCATTGTTCTTCATACGCTTAACTCGTATCTTAAAACGAATTAAAAATCGTGAATCTTACCTATAAATTTAATTTTCAAATTCTCTGACTTTCCCAGTCATTTAAAACAATTTTCCCTGATGACCATCCCGAAAACTAAACATTTAAAAATATAACTTGCTGTCTCGGTGCTAAAAGAAACTGTTTTACAAAACAATTTATAATATTCAGCAAATCACCAGCTTGAATTCAACTTGAAATCACACGAACTACTATTAAAACAGTTTTCTTACTCGTCATATCCGAATTACAAATCACAACTAAGTATTATTAAAATTTGGTTTTAATTAGGAAGTGCGAGACTAGGAGTAGACAAATTTATTTTTAAGTAAAAAAGAGTAAAAACCCGATGCCAATTTTTACTTAATACATATAAAATTATGTTAAAAGGGCTAGTGGGCCATTCAAAAATTACGTCACACCTAGGGGGGTGGGTTGGTTGTTTGTTTGCTTTTTGTGACAATTGTGACCAAGGGGTGGTTCGTTAATGTGACGTCACACAATCAAAATTTATTTCTAACGGTAAATATATATCTAAATGACAGTGGGATTTTCATATGTGCACTTTTTTGCCACTGACGATGTGAAACGTGTACGTTGCACATTGTGAATATTTCAAAAGTTATAAACTTATACGTACTTTTTTAATATTTATAGCAATCTATTATTTAATATGATGTTATTAATATCAACATTGCTTTCATTAATTTAAAATTAAGTTTTCAATATTTCAAGTATTTTAACAAATATAATTTTTTGTTGGGAGGGGGGTAATCGACAGGCTGTGACGTTACTATGGATGGGGTATTTTAAAATTTGTGACAATTGTGACAAAGGGGTGGGGGGGTGTTTAAAAAGAGGCAAAAAAGTGTGACGTATTTTATGGACGGCCCTTAGCAGTAATTTCTATTTCTTGACTAATTATGATGTAAAAATAAATAGGTTTAAATCAATTTCTCTTGATTTTTCCATGGTAAGTCCATCCAATTTCCCTGACATTTCAGGTTAGTAGGAACCCTGATCTAAACAGCTATATTGTAAATATGTTTTTCATCGAATTAAAAAATAAACGAAAAAATTGCCGTTTAAACTTTACAGCTTAGAACATTGCATGAAAGTACCGACATTTTAGATCACTCCCCTTTAATCTGTCCAAATCCATTAAATCGCAGAAAAACTAACCATAAATACACTTTCAAGACATTAGATCTAGAAAAAGACGATATTGTCTGGAATAATCAAGTCAACAGAAGATCAGCTTCACATAGTTGGCGCCACCGTGCGAAAACAAGTTCATTTAAGTCCAAATTGATATAAATCATCACATCAGCTGTGCATTTCCAAATTACGAATAGTCATGGTTAATCGAGCTTACCCAACTATATTTGGCTTAGAAATGTTTTCATTAAAAGTAATGAAGAGCATTTTTAAAATAATGGTTTTGCTTGCATCCTTAGCATTTGCAACTTAATGCAGAACTTAAGAATGGTCATTGGTCCCCAATGGTTAATTATAGTCGACTATAAGAACATCATTTTTTAACAACAATAAAGGAAAAACCGCATTATTCCATTGGGTATTTTTGCTGTCAAGAGAATTCCAATTAGCCTTAACTACATGTACTGTATATACAGTTGCTTACATGTACAGTGTATAGTCAATTCCGAGGCAACGTGAATTGCAGTAGGAGGCTAATTGCTATTCGTATGAAAGTACAAAAGTCACTTCATGGACACTTGCCTAACAAACTCTTTTATTCTCCTGGCCTTTATAGAAACAATCGAAGGAAATGAGCACATTCCTGATGCAGTATCAATAAACCATACTTATCTTCAGCACTAAAAATAATCTTTAAGGGGACTTGTCTCGACGGTTACATGCCAAAGTGCAATTGAGAACGATATAGAAAGCTCCATTTGGAGGATGGCTTAATGCACAACAAAACTGTTAGATAATCGGGGCAATCGTATAAAATCTTTTTGCAAATTATTCACATTTCCGACGTACGTTTAATGTAGCTGACTTCCTCATGCACGTGGAAATTAGCATTGAAATGATTTCGAAAGAGAAATATAACCGAAGATGACAATTAATGCAAGTTTTTTTACAGAGTAAACCGATATCCAGGTTTAATCCGTTCATGTAGCACATTTAAATGCTCTAAATTTGTATTCTTATTTATTGGAACTATAAATACATGTAGAAGATTTTGATAGAAGCGAGCAAGATTTATCGATAACACAGGGTGTTAGGACGTTAAGTTAGAAAGTTGTAGGTTCCAGATTAGAATCCTGCTATAGCGACATTTTGCTAATGATATTTTTAATATAATAAAATAAACGTATAATTACAAATATAATTACAGCATTTTTATAATATTATAAAATAATTGAATAGAACCGGCTTACCGAGCACCTACGGCGCTTTTTCACCACGTTTTCCACCCGTGACAAAACAGGGATGGAAAAGAGTTGAATATGAAAATAACGTTTAAAAACACTCACCATTTGGTGTAAAAATCCATGAAGGAAGCAGAAATCGCTTCGAAAGGGAGGCCATGACGCCTTTATCGAGTCCCCCTATCACTTTGTGAAGCCGATTTATTCGGCTGTCGGCTTACATATCCTCACAAAATATTTTCGAGTCGGAGATGAATGGTAAGCTGACAGACTAAAATCGGCTTTACAAAAAGAATGGGGAGAAGTGTTAATGTAAGCCGGGAGCCATCCGTAGGTTTTTTAGTTCGTTTTGTAAGCCGTTGATAAGCTGGCATGCGAACCAACCAACAAACTAACTAATAAACCTATGCGTTTTAATATAATAGGATAGGATATATGTTTTATTTAAAAATTTTATTGATTTGAAACATCAAAATACCTTCAAAATACATCAAAATAGTTGCATTGATTTTCATAGAATTTTATTTCATTTAAAACCATTAAAATTTAAAATAAAACATTTGATTAATTTAGAATATGAGGATTGTTAATAATAATTAATAAAAGCTCACAGTCGACAGAATGCAAACATGTGCGGACAGAACCCAATATATAGAATTTTAGTCTACCGCCTTAACCATACACTCGACCACAACTACACATGTTATATACTGGTTACATCAAGTTAACTCACTCGGCTCTCGGCTTACAATGTCCATGCAGTACGTGTTAATTGGAAGCCGATCCGAAAATACTGCAGGCTTACAGTAACATCCAAACAGACAGACAAATAAACATTGGCACTTTAATATAATAGAAGATCATGTCTACCGGTATAGCTAAATTAAGGTATACGTCCCACATTTGAAACCCAACAAATTCATAGATAACTACAATGGGTTGAATAAGAAGAAGAAACGCCATTGAAAACATCTCAGTCATAGGAAGCTATAAAAATATCAAGATAGCGTTTCAAATTCGCTGCAAAATTGGCATGTCGTAAGGCAATATATGACATAAAAGACTGTCAATTTAATGTCAATATATTAATAAAAGCAGCAGGCAGTAACCTAAGTAATGTATCAAAGTACACCGCGAAGCCCTGCATACATGTACATGTACTTCGATAAACTTAGTTACCTCTTAGGAAATAGCAAAAGACATGTCTATTTTAGGTTGCATTATGATATTTTCGGAGCAAATGCAATTAAAGTTCTTTCTTATAACAATGACGCAGTGCATCCTGAAGTTAAATGAAGCAATAATACATATACTGTTAGAAAACAACAGTAATGATGAGTCTTTGTATAAAGAAGTTCTGAATGGTTTTATTAAACTCATATTTTGATATGAATACTAGAAAGTCACGTGCTGCCGTCTTGGGAGGTGTTTAATGAAATTAAACAATGGTAAATCATTTGAAAATAAAAAGCCATTAAACCTAGCTTCAAACATTTCATTAGTAGAATAGGCCTATCCGAATTAATCCTTTCAGATGATGGTAAAGGATTATTCTGGTTCATTAACAACGCAGCTTACATGAACTCAACGGAGATCCTAATTCAATTGTTAATTAATAGAATTGTCTAACAATCGATATTTGGTCCTAAACATGAACGTGGTGGCAAAGACAAGAACAAGAACTAAGAAAATTAACTGGCACTTTAACTTTGCACCAAATAAGTTGGCAAATAAGCTGAAAAAGGCTGATTAAAGGCAATGCTTGAACCGACTATAAATCAGAAACGAAAGAAGGCTTAGAAGGAATGCAATTGGGTTCGTATAAATCAAAATCAATTTATATCAATACATTCTTTGGCTTGATACTTTCATTATGGCTTATAGTGTGATCATCAGCCGGAAAAATAATAGCTATACGATGTTAAACCCGACAGCTATTTTTGTATCCAAAAATGATTGAAAACCAGCTAGTGTTTGCGCTGTTAGCTTCCTTCCAGATCGATGAGAAGAATAAAGTTACAACAAATAGATGCCAAGAAGCTAGGCACACCCATAGATGTGATCATATTGCACCTTTAATACATGTACAACATTTCAGCAATGGAATAAATAGTTGGTACAACAGCTGACAGAGGGCGCAGATATCAGCACCGAAAGCAGCCCATTGAAAAAGCAGGTTGTTCAATGAAAATGCCAATTAATTTCAATTAAATTTCATAATGTACTTATTATACATGTATGTGTAATTAGACAACTAACAACCTTTCTTTTTTTCAGCAAATCTTTCAAGAATGAAAATGAAACTATACTTTAACCGAGTTAGTACGTTAATTTATGGAAACATGGAAAATCTATTAAAATTTTAATAATTATAATTTAGACAACCTTTCATCGCTCTTGAAAAGGTACGTGCATTGAAAATTATGACGTTAATCTTATCATTTGCTAAACATTGTAAATTCTAAAATAGCTTGTTTGAGCAATAAAACATTAAGTTGTAGGCATAAAAAAAAATCATTTTAATACAGATTTCCATGACAATGAAAACGATCAAAAATTCAAAAAATATGACAAATATATGCCTAACAACTTAATGACTTGTTGTTCAAACAAGCTGTTTTAGAATTTACAATGTTTTGTAAATGATAACCTTGACTTCATTCTCTTGGTGTCATACAAAATACTATTTTTTACATTATCATATCTGATGTAAAAATCACAACTAATTAAACCATTTTTTAATTCTAATGTACTATCGAATATTCGCGCTATTAATGTAATACAAGTAGATATTTTTTGTGTGGTTAAAAATCGTATGGAAAGTATTTTAAGAATGATATAAACTAAATAAAATGATGTTAAAATTATTTAAATGGGCAATTCCCTCATTTCTACAGACGCAGAGCTGGATAAATGAGCAATTTTTTGATTTTTGTGATAACTGATAACTTGCTATCTGAAAAAAATGTAATTTATGGGTTGTATTTCCCTAACATTTACAAAATCAATCACTTTTGCCCATGACATTCCATATTTATTCAAATTCTCTTATATTTCTAGTCCTGTGGGAACCTTGTTTAATATCAGAAAAACATTAACTATTAACAACAAATGTAATTTGTAAATTAAACAAATCAAGAATTCATCGATATTATTATGAATAAAAATTAAGTCAACGATTTATTGTTTCGAGATAATAATAAATTCTATTTATAAAATAAAGATTCCACTTAAGCAGTTCTGTAAAAACTCATTAGAACAAACTCTCCATTATTTGCACAATCTCATATAAAAAAATTAATGAAATCTAATAAGACTGCTATTTTCATAAAACCTGGTTGAAACGTACATTCATGCCAATTTTCAAGTCTCTCATTTTATGACTTTATACTTGCCAAAAAGCTTAATATTAAAAAGAAGAATAGAATAAAACTCCACCTTAAATGACATTGAACAAATATACAAAGTCAAATATAGGTCAGAAAATGCATTATGTTTTTTATTGCTACAAATGATGTATGTGCTCCACTGTGTGAGAAATGACAAATGAAAAAGATTTAGCATAATGCTGCATATAAAGCAAACAAACAAAAAAGTTTTGTTATAAGTTTGAATTATTATGTCAGCAAGCATCAAGCATGCCATAATTCTTGCTGGATTCATATTCATCAACACCATAAGCAGCTTGAAGAAACAGTTTTCGCAATCTCCAAATGCTCCAAAATTATTGCAAGACCACGTACATCAAATGAAATAAAAGCTGAAATGACGCATTCAATGCATTTTTACAAATTGTTTTCCCGAAGAGAAAAGCATAAATAAAAACAGGTGGTGTCATGGGCTTCAAAAAGGTGTTAAAGATATGCCTTTTCTGCAAATAAAAATGTTTGGTGAAGACGTGGAGCTTAAACGAGAAAAAGGTACACGAATGTAAAACGCCTACAAAGCGTAACTCCGCTAGAATGTCTGGTACGGATATTGAAGAGAAGCAATTTACATTTAATACCATGTTTATTGGATTTTTGGAGACTAGTATTCGTGCCAGAAAAAAGGATGTTGCGCCATCTACCGAAAACGTTTGGCAACGTTTCAACTGTAGGGCGATCCATAAAAATCTGTATTAAAATAAGTTTTTTATTTTGCTGTTATCATAATTTATTTAGAAGGTAGGCAATCACACAAAACAGGTAAGCCATGCGTGGTTGCCGAACTTCAAAGATTTAAGAGAAAAAATTCTAATTGTTCATTTTATTCGCTACAATTGACGATATCGTTTTTAATGTATCAATAAGTAAGGAATTAGCATGAAAAATGCAAATAGGAACATCTATTAGATAATATTGATAATATTGAGTTTGAAGCACGGAGAAAATTAGATACAACATTAATCTTTATTAAACTTAATCAATACAAGTTTCCTAGCTTGCTTTGCTAGCTAGCTGTTATCACAAACTAATTTATTTCGAAGGTAGACAATCACACAAAACAGATAAGTCATTTGTTGTTGATGATCTTCTAAGATTTTAGATCTCAACTAACTGTATCAACAATTATATTTTTTCAGTAATCAGGATTAATTCAAATGGGTACATCTATTAGATACAGTCAGCTTTCGATATAACTAACATAGCTAGTTACTTGTCCCGACCAAAATGCCTAGCTTTATCGCTTATGTACATGTATTAGCCTCTCAGCTTAACGAACATTCTGTTATAACAAACCGCTCGATATAACGAATGGTTCAGCCAGTCTCGATCTTCACAATCCCACAATGCTAAATTACTGTTTATAACGAACAGCAATTCGATGCCGTAGGTCAGACAAATAACCGCCTGTTGTGCCATAAGATTCATATTTTCATTGATTTTAAGGATTGGTTTTAAAAGTTAGTATCTTAAGGGGGCTTTCAACCATACCCTTTCCAATGGAGAATTCTTACGTAGACATTCACGTAGTCTGTGTAGCT
>JAQGCC010004843.1:0-12445 GCA_034698905.1 Xestoiulus laeticollis | reverse complement strand
GCCCTTTTGTCCTGGCCCGAAATAGGTCTCTTTCACCCTCTCCCCCCAGTGCAATGTGGAGCATCGGGATTTACCGAAAGGTATATACCGGTTTTGGACAAATCCGGTTTGGTCCTTCTCGGCTTTTTCTAATAGAGATCGAATGCGGAAAAGCAATAGCGTGAAAAGGAGGGTTTTACCGATCGAACGTCAATGCAGGCATCGATATCGTGAAAGGCGCAAGCGCCGATTTTGCTTTTGCTATTGTTTGCCTTTCTTATTTTTCCTGTTGCTTTTTTTTGTTATCGGGACGTTTGTTTGTTTGTCTATGTTTTAATAGGTATGGCTTAGGGGTCGCCCATAAATGACGTCGACAGTTGAGGGGGTAGGGAGGGGAAGGGGGGGAGGGGTAGTGAAAATGTTGACGCTAGTTGACTATACACACTACAAACGTTTGGTTAAAATTCAACCCACCCAATATATTGAGTGCTACCCAAATGTTGGGTAGATCAACATTTGGCTGTTTTACACTTAAATTCAACCCAATGTGGATATGTCCATATAACACTCAAGGGCTCAGTTGACGTCTACAAGGAATTGGATTTTTACAGGTGGTGCTTAAACTCCTTCTCTTCAATATAAAATAAATATTAAAGCATACTTTATGTACATGTATTCAAGTCAACTTTTGTATTGATCTTGATTTTTAAGTTAAGAAAGTGTCCCCTTAGTATCCAGGATCAGTGCCAATACAATATTTACGTGTTTAGACAAATGTATTACTTGTTGACGTATATGGGGGGGAGGGAAACTGAAATGATGGTTGTTGACTTAGGGGGAGGGGGTGGGTCAAATTTTGTTGACGTCATTTATGGACGGCCCCTTAGGAGAGGGGCGTTTTGGTGCATGTATGCATATGGATTTTTTGGAGCTGTACATTTCGATGATTTTGGGACCCAGTCTCGTTGTTCTATGCGGTTTAATAGTCTAGGCCCCATTCCCACATGTAAATTTTTGAAAGTTGGAACATTCGGATTGTGGTACGATTTTCAGTTTATGCGTGAACATGTTCTGATTAAAATGTTTCATTTGTACGCCAAATTACGTAGATAATTTTACCTTGAGGTGGGGGGTGTATAGGGTTATAAGGGGAAGCAATTCAGAGCTCCCCCCCCCCAGCCCAAAAAATAGCAGGCATTTTTTTTTAATCACAGAGCATATTTAATTAGAAACTCATGAAAATTATGATTTATAGACAATATTTTGTTTGGGGTCTTATATGGTGTATCAGAAGTGGGAGAGAGTTGTTTTACCCCCCCCCCCCCCCACTACGCCTCTGCATAATGGAATTTTAGTCACGTGATGCCAGCGATGGAACGTGTTTTGGAACAGTTTTGGAACGTGGAATATGCGTGAAATTGATAAGTTATAAGAGGTTGATCCGTTTTCACATGCAAGTTCTTGATCAGAATCTGTACGGAGCCCCATATCGTACTTTTCCGTAGATTTTGAAATGGGGAGCTATTGATACCCGCTCTATGTATTGATTCTAAGCTATTTTGGAATTTGGAACGGATGTTATCGATTTTAACGTTCGATTTCCTCCTCCTGATGTTCGTGTTAAATTTTTCGGAAACTATCCGTTCGTTGACCGTTCGATTTCCGTTTTGTTTGTTCGTTTGTTCAGTTTTCAACTTGATGAATAGAAATCGATATTTGAGGTAATTCGATGCAATTTGAAAATCGGTGATTCTGTAATGCCGATATCGAACGGAAATTTTAAAATTTCCATTTGGAATTCATTGTTTGAAATTGATCTGAAATCAAACTCAAATAATTATCGATTCTATTGATTTATAGCCAATCAATCGATTTATAAATTTTTGATTTTTGATTGTTTTTATTTGTATATATACCCGGAGAATTTTTTTCTATTGTTTTCTGGGGTTGTTATTTGTGAGACATACCCGGGGTCGACCAAAAGTTCTGAAACATACCCGGGGCAACCAAAAGTTCTGAAACATACCCGGGGCAACCAAAAGTTCTGAAACATACCCGGGGCAACCAAAAATCCTGAGACATACCCAAGGGTCAATCAACAGTCCTGAGACATACCCAAGGGTCAACCAAAATTCCTGAGACATACCCAAGGGTCAACCAAAATGAAACGAACCGTATATTTCGGAAAATACAAACCTCGATCAGTAGGAATTTACACTCGGCAGGGACTGAGGTTAAAGTTCCTGCCTAGTGTAAATTCCTACTGAGGTTTTTATTTTCAGATATCAATTTCCCCCCGTGCGATATACTAGTATACTTAATTGGACTTGATCAATGATGGGAAATTGATTCAAATCGAACATGCAGAATTTGGAATTTTACAACTTGGGAACTGCATGTTCAAATGAACCGTTCTGAAATGTTTGATATTTCGTTCGGTTGATCGACGTCGAAGGGTGGAAAGCGATCGATGGACACATGGAGGAATCAATCGATAGGCGGTCGAAAAATCGATATCGACGATGTATCGATTTATCGATTTTTGAACAAAATGCGGATTTTTTGGAGCTATTCGTCGTCATTATTTTCGTTTTATCGTCTTTTTACATTGGTCTTCACTATATACTGTAGGCTATGCGTCGGGGGGTCACGCTCATATAATGCAAGACATATCGGTTATTGATTTCCCCATTGAACTGCTGTGCTATATACTGAAAAATGCCATTAATGTATGTGATATCCCATTGCTTATGAAATGATGGAACATTCCATTGTTATCCCAATTGAAAATTACATATCTTGTTAAATACATGTACATTATATGTTCTTATTATGGACTTTGATCTCGTATAATAGACCCATAAAATGTTATTATGCAATATTGATTCGAATAAAATAAAATTCCATTGGTATTAGGATCTCATTTGGTCTATTGATGCGCATGCGTAATAGTGTGTTTATCGTTCTCGTTAAGGTAACTCATTAACGGCACACCTGCCCAATCCCTCTAATGATGTAATGTAAATGATCAACGACGTGTATATCAGTAACTCCCTGTAATGAAAAATGACTTTTTTTCTGTCTAGGGACTCGGGTGCTTATTTTAAGCCCAACCCGGAAAGTATATTTAGGCCTAGATTCGGTTTTCGTCGGTCCTTTTCTCTCACTTTCCAATTTTTTTGCTAAAAGAGGAAATGTCGAAACTTTGCTGAAAACTGCTGAGTTTGGTGGATTGTTATCGCCTGTTGCAACAGGCTTTCCATGACTTAATCGCCGATCAATGCATGTATCCAAAACGCCTCTGCTTCTCAGAAGCGCCCTTTAATGTATAATCGGCCCTATGGGTCGTGCATGCTTCAGATTTAATCGGCTGTTAAATACGATTGGTACATACTGTAAATGTTTTCAACTTGACTCCATGCAGGGTTTTAGCGGGTTTTTTCTGTGTACCGTTCTTAGAAACCATATTCAACTGCATTGTAAAATTCCAAATTACCATGCAACGTTTGATTTTCTGTATAGGTTCATTTTTTTGTATCCTATTGTATATGATAGTTTGATTTTTGGAATCGGGTTGTTCTGGAAAGTTTGAATGCCGAAACGCCGAAAAGAGGGGGATAAGAACGTTGTTTGGGACCTTTGACCATTGGTCGATCATTTACCGTCGATATTGACATTGCATTCCGTATTGCCAAAATCAGCTTTTCAATCAATGCATGCATGTGTATTTAACTTATATTGATGGAATCAAAGCATATAAATTGATTAGCCCATTCTGACCCATTTATAGAGTTTTCAACCACGTTAGACCTATATTATAGCATTATAAACACATATCCCTGCAAGTTTCTGCAGATCGAATTTGGGACCCATCTATGAAATTTTGTTTTGCATGTACATGTGTTATTTTTGTATATTGGGTATTTTTCCCCTAGGGGTAAAATACATATGACGTTCTTATGATGATTGCTATAAATATAAGAAATAGAAATAAATTATGGAAATGTACAGAACATTCAGAAAAGAATTCCAAACACATTTTGCCACATTTTAAAATTTCTGATTATACCGAAATTTCTACAGTTTTACTACAATTTTATTCTTATAAATTATGGTCAATTAGAGGAGGTCTTCTGACATACAACGCTCCGTTGTTGTAATAAATAGCAGTATTTTGACGGGACAGAAACACGATTTTAACACTGAAAAACATTTGAAATAAACTTTATCTAGTGATCTGATTATGATACCAAAATGAAACTTTTGGAGGTTTTAGATAATGGTACGAAATAATTTTGTGAATTTTTTCAAAAAATTCAAGGCCAAATGTGTAGCTGGCATATGGAACATTTAATGGGTTACTTAAGTTGGGACATCGAAATAGAAGCATACACAAATCAAGACCTGGCTGATATGCATTTCATTTATGAGCTTGCTGATGGCAATGTTAGATTGGCACATAGATTGTATGGAGAACGTTATCCAAACAGACATTGGCTAAACCACAGAGCATTACAGCGTGTGCACAGCCAACTTTGTGAACGTGGGACAGTATATACAACCGAACATGCATGACACGGGCAGAGGTAGGCATGTGAGGACACCCAATGTTGAAGAATCTGTCCTTGATGCAATGGATTAGAATCCATGCAGGCACAAGTGTGAGAGCTGTAGCACACCAGGTTGGTGTGAGCACCACCACTGTGTGGAACATTGTGCATACGCACATGTGCATTTACATTCGGTACAAGCACTAAATCCTGTAGATTATCCAACAAGCTGCAGTCCAGCCAGACTTTCCATTATATGTGCTCTTCACTGATGAAGCTACATTTGCAAGAGACTTTAATGTGCACAATGACCATCTTTGAAAAAGTGCGTCAATCAATGCTTCGCTGATGTGAGGCTTGCATTAATTGCAACGGTAGAGCGTTTGAGTATTTACTGTAAAACACTGTAATAAACATGTAATTGTTGAAACATTCTGTGCCAACATAAATTCCATGTAACTTTTTAATAATAGCATTTGGACCCTATAGGTTCTATGGTGGAAAGTGTTTACTTTAGTTAAATCTAACACCAGTTTGAGTTTGTACCGTGAGTACAAAAACACCCTGTATATACATGTACATGTACTGTACCTATAGCCCATATCTGCTCTTTCATGCATGTATTTTCCCAATATAATTAGGGGTACTCAAACTGATATGAAATTAAGTACTTTTGCACAAATATATAGTCTCTCTGCAATGTCCTCTGTGCTTAAGTGCGGAAATAAGTGCGGAAAAGAGTACCCCTAATGTATACACTTTTTCGAATCTTAATACAAGAACTATGAGCTTTCCATAACTAAACATTCCATTTAATGTATAAGCAAGCATTCTCACAGATTATGCTTTACTCGGTTTTGTTTTTTGTTAGAATTGGTAGAATTGAACTTTTGAAAACTTTTGGCTAGCCTCAAATATTTTGCAATTCTAGAATTTAAATTAAATTCGATGCCTTATTTGAGGCTAGCAAAACGCGCGGAAACCGCCTAGTGTAGCCTGGGGCTTATAGGGTAAAAACAGCGTAGAGCATGGAATAGCCTTGCAATGCAGCGTTTCAATTGGACAATCATAAATTACCGCCATCGGGAAACCAATCGAAACGCTGCATTTCAAACTCATTCCATGCTCCATGCTCTACGCTGTTTTCACCCTTACACATGTACTTTTTTTATGTTTGAACATTTTTTAGAAAGCTCTCAACGTTCTAAAGAGCAAACGGAAATTTCTTAGAATGGAAAACTTCTTAGAATTATAATTATAGCATTTTTTACAATCAACATTCCAGCGAGAAGGGTATAACTTTTGAACAAGTTTTCTTGTAGAAAAAAAGTTTTTCGTTCCATATCGCGTTGGAGGAAAGCAATGGCAGTTATTCGAATGAAAGGTATATACATAATATTCACGGACATCTGAGGGTTTTCTCTAATCCAATCTGTGCTCAGTTTTAAATCATGGGAAAGAGGAGGTAAAAAAAAGGGAAAAAGGAGGAGGAAAAGGCACCTTAATTATTTGATTAAGCGCCGCGTACACATAGACCGAGGGGGTTACATCCTCTTTTTTAATGCCGTTCAATTAAAAGGGAATTTTTTCGTAGGTTTTTTTTCTTTTTTCTTCTCAATCCCCCCACAATGAAAAAAAAAATCCCTAGCAGATATATCTATAAATATTCTTAATTTGCGTATCTCATCCGCCATTTTTAATATCTCTCGTTGCTTTTGATCATGGTAGCTTTTTCGGTTAGTAAATTTAATTTGAAATTTCTAGATTTCTAATCTGAAATGCCATTGGCGATACGTTCTATACGAGACGATGGAGATTTTTTTTTGTTTTTTTTTCTTCCCTTGTATAGTATATATACGAGTAGTGTATAGATTAGAATCCGCGTATATGCAAATGTGGGTGTTTTTTTTTTTTTTTTTTTTTTTTTGCCCTTCTTCCCTTTCCATCATAGACATTTGCCGACTAATATCCGCGGCTTCGGTTTTGGCCCCGCCCCCCTTTTTATTTAAAAAAAAAGACTTATTATGCGCTTTGATCAAGAAATAATAATAATAATAATAATCCGAAATGAAGAAGAAAGAGGAATCTGGAGGACTTGACGGAATTCCGTAGACGTTTAATTAGAAATCGTGAATCTGGAGGATTGAGGTTGACGTTTCGTGCCTGTATATATTGCGATACCTTTTGGATTTTTTTATATTTCTTTTATTGATATAAGGACGGTAATTTAAGCGAGAAAGTGCAAAACTTTGAAAGTTTGGTCGAAACTAGAAGAAGAAATTATGGACGGACTATATGGGAGGGACTGGGCAGACATCCTTTAATCTAAACGGGAACCTTATACAATTTTGTTCATTTAACGTTTGATCTGTAGGCTAGTTATCACAGGCATTTCAAAGTAGACTACAGATGGCGCTGGATTGTCCATCTGCCTCTAGCTTTTTTTAAATTTTTTTTGAAAAGTTAAAAAACAAAGATATGAAATTGACAAGTTGTCATCGTTGGCTTTTGACATGACCTTGATCTTGAAACAGGACGAGATTTGAAATCATACGGATTTCAAAGTTTATTTCGTGACCGGATATCGATGGTCTCTGTAAACAGGAAACGATCGGTTGACCTTTGAACCGTGAACGTCAGTTTTTTTTTTTTACCCGCCCAATCATTTGTAAACGTATTCGGTTTGCGTGGAGATATCCGAATGTTATATTGATTATTTTTGTTTGGAATGGTCAATAAATCCTTTGGAAATCGTGGAAATTCGATATGGTGGGCTAATGAGCCCATTAAGTTGATGTCCGGTTAATTGCTTTGTTTGTCACACTGATTTATCGATTGATCCTCGAGTTTAACCCCATGCTTTTCTAAACTATATATTTGATTTTATTTACTTTGATATATATGACCGCCGAGTTATCAATGTGGACCACTTTGCTAATTTTTAATTTGAGATTTTATTCATTCGATTCGTCACATAAGTCCATGAGTCCACCATTGGACGGCGGCCATCTTGAAGCTCTTTTCAAAAAGTGTATTATTTTCTCTTTGACGGTGGCCATCTTGAATCTTACTTTCCCCCCTTCCTCTGTTTTTCTTATTCGCTAATGATATGTTTTGATTTTCACATTTTCAAAAATATTACTTAAAAGTATTTCAAATATGCCTTCTGTTGGATTTGATTTGTATGGCGGCCATCTTGAAGTCCCCTGTTCCACCTCCTTCCCCCCCTTCTTATTTTTTCTCCTCATTGGTAATGATACGTTTTGACTTCCTGCATTTTTGCGGTCCAGCAATGGTCTTCTTTTACATATCTAGGACTTGATATCTACGCCGGCCATCTTGAAGCTCCCTTTCCTCCCGCCTCCGCCATTTCCTCCTCCTCATCTTCGATGACGGCGAAATTTTAACTATTGCCAATTTGAATACGTTGGATTTTTAGGGTTTAACGAAAGATGAGAGAAACAGATCTAGAAATGCCTCATTCTGCCTCTGTTACTGTTACTGTTGTATCGCGAAAACGCCATATATCGATTTGCTCGGAAACTCTTGCCTGCTGCAATGTCTTTCTTTAAGCATGGCATGCATATTAAAAAGTATCGATTTTCGAGGCTCCGCTCTCTCCGTGCGAGCCACAGTAATTTCTGCGTATTATTTGCACTCTGGCATTATTTCATACGCAGTCGAATTAAGCCTCTCTTGCCTGGGCGCCTCCCTCGGCCTGGGCGCGCAGGAGTAGCCGCCAGGGGGCGAAAACGGGACGTTTTTCGCTTGACGTCAACCCGATTCTGTCGATTCAACCTTCAATCGGTTGCTGACGGCCCGGGACGTCGACAGAGACTCTTCGCAGAATTCTGCGGCAAAAACTTGGGGGTCTGGCGGACGAGCTTCACTTTTCGGACGTGGATAGTCAATGGGTGTGAATGGGGATTTCGAGGCGAGAAGTGAAGCCTGCTCGCGCAATGGTTGCATTGTACTTGACCAACTTCAATGAAAAGTGGCGCGACATGGGAACTTGCCTTCATGTAATGTTTTTTGCAAGTTACTGTCTGGCTTCACTTCTGGGACACGGATGCTCGATATGTGTCAATGGGGATTTGGACACGAAAAGTGAAGCCATAAACGCATTTTTTTTTTCTATTTTCAATGTTAAAAACTACTTAAAACTACAAGACCTGTTCGAAAAGTTCTAAGCCTATTCAAACGCCATTTCAAAGACATTAAATTATATTTTTCTCATTGTTTTTGTTTTCAAAAAACGTTCTCAATTCCAATAAAATTGGAAGATCTTTAAGAATCCTCCAACAGCCGACTTTTTCTTACTACTCGAGTTAGCGTCTTTTGTCTAGCTTTTCGTTCGATTACTTCGTGCAAATATTTAACGATGAATTTTTGTATTGTCATTATTATTTTCGATTTTCTTCTTTTTTTCCCCCCCCCATCTTTTTATATTACAATTTCGAAACGAATAATGCTTCTCGTAGAGCAAACAAACGAAAATGGCTTTTTTTTCCCATTGTCTTCATTGCTGTTCGTTCGATTGAAAGGAAATTTCAAGATGGCGATTATTTTTGAACATACATGTAAGGAAACCACCTGATGGTTTTTCGGTTCCATCTGGCAAAAAGGTTGCTGATGGTTACTGTGGAGTAGGGCAGGGTAGCGAAGCAGAGTAGATGTACATGTAGTAGCCTTCCTCCTCATGGAAGGCACCCAACAAGAAGGGAAGTTTAGGTTTCAGTTTGTAAACTATTGGAAATCGTAACGACTTACAGCGCCACTAATGGATGTTTTAGGAAGCTGAGATTGGTTGATTCATTTGGCAGCGCCACCTATTTTAATTGCATCCTCGATATCATAACGGCCTACAATGTTACTCGTGGATGTTTTAGAAAGCTGAGATTGGTTGATTCATTTGCAGCGCCACCTATTTTAATTGCATCCTCGATATCATAACGGCCTACAATGTTACTAAATGTTTTAGAAAGCTGAGATTGGTTGATTCATTTGCAGCGCCACCTACTTCAATTACATCCGCAATATTGTAACGGCGTACAACGCCAGACGTGAATGTTTTAGGAAGCTCAGATTTGGTGATTCGTGTGGCAGCGCCACCTACTTTAAATTACATTCGCGTGGTTGTTTAAAAAATTGCCAAAGGGAGGATTTTTAGGACCTTCTGAATTTTATTTTTTTATTTTAAATTGTTTTTATTAGTATTGTTATTATTGTTATTGGCGTCTTTTTCGCTTTCATTCGAAATCGGTTTTATTGTTTCTCCTTTTGTTTTGTTTTGATTGTTCATTTTGCTTTTCTTTTGTTTTTCTTTCGTCTTCGTCTGTTTTCTTTAACGCGAATTAGGCCTGGAAGCGGAAACTTAGACCCGGATATGGGCCACAGCTAATTGCACATAGCACTCTGGATAATAGGGCCGCAATGGAGAATTAGAAACATGGTCCTATTATGCGGCTGATCTTACTATCCAATACAGTCAATTTCTACTAAGCCCAGCAGCACACTGCCGCAAACAAAACGTTTGCAACCAAAACAGGCAGCACTGTTTGCTTCGATTTATTGGACAATGTATTGGACCTTTCGTTCTAAAACTCGTAAAGGTGGAACTTCTTTTCAAACGTTTGAGGTGCAGGCAAAACGTTTGCAGCCAAAACAAGTCCGCCTGTTTGCTTCGATATATTGGACAATTCAATTCAATTGCTTACCTTGCAGTCAGCATGTATATTATGCCATGTGGCAGGGGGCAAAGTGCCTGATTTTGTTAAGGTGAACTTTATACGGTCGTGGCCGTTTTTTGGTGAACTATCCCGGCATTCGCCTATGTGCATATATGGGCGATTAATGGAGGTTGTGGGAAACCACGAAAAACCACAACCAGGATAGCCGACCGGGGTTTGAACCTGGGTCTCCCGAGTTCAAGGAGCTAAGCATAACCACTAAGCCAACCTTGTCGGTTTTCTTTGTATTGGACCTTTTCGTCTTAAACTCGCAAAGGTGGAATTTCTTTACAAACGTTTGAGGCGCAGGCAAAACGTTTGCAACCAAAACAGTCAGGACTGTTTGCTTCGAGATATTAGACTGCTCCAATTTACTTTTAATTTAATTTTGAATCATGCCATGCAGTTTCTAATGTTTCGTTCTATAATGCAATTAGATAACAAAGGTATTGGGAATACGGATTTAGAACCATTGCATCAATGTTGATAATCGTTGTTTCTTTAGATTTAATCGCGTTTTCATATCCATGGAAGTTGTATTTTTTTCTCCAAGTTTATTATTTGTTTGTTTTTTGTTAATTTTTTCTTCCTTCATGCAGTTTGTTGTTCCGGGTAATCATGTGGGTGAGTAACTCCTAACTCTGTTGAACTTTTCTGGTTTCTTTTCACTAAGGAAGGAAGTGGTGAAATAAAAAAAACTTATTGAAAGTTATCAAATTGAATAAGTATATATAACAAGGTTAGGAGTCAGGGCCTCTGGCGTCCATTTCGTTAACGTGGGTCCTTCTTGGATTCGTTATTCCATTTTTTTTTTGTTCTTTCCTCCCCTCCGAATTAATTCCATTGTTGTGATTTTTGATATGGAAAACAGAAGGTATTTTGTGTGGTTAGGCTTTAAGGCTATTGTTAGCCGCAGACATCGTTATTTGTATACAGGTTAGGTTCTCGTATATGTACAGTATATATATACATGTATTTGTCGGTTTAAAGGGACGCAGCCGCAGCCGGGTGCGTATTATTATCTTTGATCAACCATGCATATTTGATCAATCATCATTAGACAAACGTGTTTCAATAACTATATCTTTGATCAGCCATGCATCTTTTAATCAACCAATTTAAAACAGCCATCTTTGATCTGATGTACATGTACATGTAAATATACCATCTTTAAGCAGTCATCTTTGAACAACCAACCTTAAATATGCACAAGACCTGTGAATAGCGCAAACAGTTGGAACCAAACCAAAGGTTGTGCTATTTGGAGGGGTAGTGCTATTATGCACACCGTTTTTATTAAGGAATGTAATGTATACTAATGAAAATGGTAATTCAATTGATCAGCCAATATGAGTAGCTTACTTGGAACATATACAGTACATACTGTATATGTAAAGCCATATCTGATCAACTTGTCTTTGAACAATCTCAGCCAGAGTGGTACAACCATGCAAGTAAAAGATGCGAGGTAAGGGTAAGAACAGTTTGGGGGCATGAAATAGCACGAAGCATGGCGTGATCTGAATGTAGCATTCCGATTGGGCAATCTGAAAATCCCGCCATCGGGAAACCAATCAGAACGCTGCATTTAAGATAATGCCTTTCATCATGCTATGCCAAATAACAGCGTGGGTCATGAGAGAATAAGCATAGGAATGGATTCCTGAAATCAGCGTTTTGATCCTGCCAACGGGAATTCAATCGTAACGCTGATTTCAGGAATTCATTCCTATGCTTATTCTTCTCCCATGCTCTACGCTGTTCTTACCCTTAGGATCGTCCGAAAACGAGAATGAAGAAGAAGGATGATAATAAAAGTTCTAATAAAAGAGAGCATGAGTTGCCCTCTCTCATAGATTTCGATCATATTTAACGATGGCGGAGAGGCGGCGGCCA
Source organism: Xestoiulus laeticollis (assembly GCA_034698905.1). NCBI lineage: Eukaryota > Metazoa > Arthropoda > Diplopoda > Julida > Julidae > Xestoiulus > Xestoiulus laeticollis. The sequence continues at coordinate 291 of JAQGCC010004843.1, read as the reverse complement.
TTTTGAATAAATTTTAATTACGCAACAAATGCACAAACAGAAGCTGCGCCATTAAACGAATTAAGACCGACGCTAATTCGATTTGCTATTTATGGCGACGTTGTGACGTCTCAGGCCCAACAAGATGGTCGACCAAATGTTTCCATTAAATCTTCTCTGTAAACCTTGTTTTCAAGGGGGTTTCCCACTTTTTTTTACGTTCTTTTCAATTCAATTCAATTCAATTCTTTACCCTGCAGTCAGCATGTATATTATGCCATGTGGCAGGGGGCAAAGTGCCAGATTTTGTTA
>JAQGCC010004842.1:0-12447 GCA_034698905.1 Xestoiulus laeticollis | reverse complement strand
TTTGAGCATGACCTAAATTTACTACTGCGCATGCACGAGGTCAATGCTCAAACCTCATAAAACTCTAAAATTTTTACATGCACAGTTGTCTGAGTACCCTTAATATTTAATAACACTACATAATATCAAAATAGTAACATTGTTTCCCTATATCAAATTTTATTTCAAGCATATATAGGTATAGATTGCTGTAAGAATGTACATGTTTTATACATGTACTATACTCATGTGAAGGTTCAAGCAAATTCCCACTATTTCCAATTAAATTTGCTTGGACATCAAGCATCACGTAAGGTCAATTACTAAAGGAGGAAGTGCACAGGCCTGTTAAATTTCTAGAAATATGAAAACGTCATTGTATATATAATATATTACAAATATTAAACCTATAATCATATTTAAAGGCTAGGCTGCACAAATATTTGACTTATTTATCCATACTGCATCTCAAGAAATCATTCGAGAATTCAAAGAAGAAGAAAAACTATTGATCTACCTACATTTGTATTCCCACGCTTGCAAGCCATAATTGATAACAATATTTGATCATGCATTTTCAGATCATTTTCACTTCCAAGTTCCCTTAATATGAAACATTCAGAGAACTCATTACTGTATATATGCAGCATATCCATTTCAGTGTTAGAAAACAAACAACTACAAGGCAATATCAATTAGGAAGCATGGATTGCAATTGAATTAAGTCATGAATCAACCCATTGTCAATACTATATTATTATGGTTTAAAAAGCTAAAAAAATAATAACAATGCCACGTTATTTTCATCAACTTCTCGATATCAGATAGTAAATATATACTATACAGAGTGCGTCACATGTTGCGCACGACAGATTAATAACAAAATAATTGGGAGTAACGCGACTCACCTTGAGGCACGCATCTTTTCCATTGAAAATTACAGCAATGGAAACTTTTCCACATTTGCAAATTGCTCACAAATTTTCCTATCAGCATTCTAGGGTGGTTTCTCTAAACGGACAAGGGAGGCGTTAGTATGCAATGGCATATGTGTGCGCTACTGGCATTTCATCATGTTCCATATATTTGTCTTCATGATGGGTGCAGGCCTAACCCCAATTTCAAAATGGGAAAAATGTGGGTCTGACCTTTATTACGAGTTTGCTCGTCCGCTGACAGAATGAGATGGACGCCCCTGCACTTAATAATTGTAAAATTGCTCGAATGACGCACGACAATATCAGGAAATCGCAAACAGGTGGCCTCTGGAAGGCAGACAGTATATTTACAAACAAACACTCCATTTATTTTTGGCATCCTACGACGTGTTTATGACATATATTTAGGGGAATAAAAAAACGCAATTGAAATAAGCTACAGTTTAATAAAGAATTTTAGTTGTTCCCTTCTTTGCAATGTCATTGAAAATGATGACGGTCAGTTTTTTTTTTTTACAACAACAAAAAAGTATGTTTAATAACGATGTAATACGCTTCTACAAAGTATAAGTAAAAAAGCCATATTTATGAACATCCAACCACTACTCTCAACAGCCAAAACTTCGCTAATTATATGATTGGAAAATATTTATGGCATGCAAATATCATCAATAATCCATAGTTTCAACAATTTTACAGAAGCCTTTAATGTATATAGACCTACAACGAGTTTCAATGGTTCAAGGTGTTTGTGACACCCAATGAAGGTGTTATAAACCATCACAAAATATAAGACCAATGTTGCATCATGAAGCGTCATATATAGGCCTATTAAAGTATTTCTGAGCACCTTTAATTTGGCACTATAAATTGTGCTCATGAACGCCTTTTTAATTAAATGTGCTATATTTTCATTTCAAAGTAGCCTACATGTATAGGCTACCTTTAAAGGTTTATTCGAAAATTAATCTTATGTAAAGCACCTTTTTGGATTAAAACATACATGAATGCATTATTTGGTAACTTGAAACTTGAAACACCATTATAAATTCTGAAAAACCCCTCTAGGGTATTTCAGAACACCTATTGTGACAACTTTTTCTTCGAGTGTAGGATGGACAGGTTTTGGAATTACGGTATAAATTATTTTGAATTTGAATTACGGAGCAACAAGATGTTGCCACTATACAAAAAAAATTGTATAAGTTGTTATCCCTGGAGTCCTGAACACAGAAATTTGAAAAATTTATAAAACAAACTACTATATATGCATGTATGTAGTGCAATTTGCATTATTTTTTTAAATGTTGAAACATGGATTTTATGGACAGATTTTGGAGAGTGAAAAAAAGCAGAATAACTATAGGCTATAGTAGTATTATTTGAAGTTGCAAGATGTTACCACTATCCATAAAGTAGTGAACACATGTAGCAGAAAAGTGAAAAAAATCATCCAAAAGAGTGCAAATTTTGAATTTTTTTGAAATAATCTTACATAAAACTGACAATAATATGATAGGTAAATCATAAATCACTCACGAGACCATCACTGCATTCCATGTCCATTCTTTGACAATCCATCAAAACACGTCAGAATGAAATGGCAGCAATTTTAAAAACAGATCGTTCTTCAAATTAACCAAATATACACTGCACATGTGATATTTAGAATTTATTATATATTAATTGCATATGGTTTAAAAAAAAAGGTTATCAATTGTGTCTACCACACAGGAAACATGCAGTCGAGCGAAGTCGATATCGTCAATTTCCGTCATTTCAGCTACATATGTAATTAAAATCAAAGGTCTAACAATGACAAACAATCTGTCCAATTCTTGTTCAATGCAAAGCATGCGATTACATTGTAGCCTACTATATATTTTACTTTCGACATGAGCTGTTACTGAATAAGGCAATTCAATGTTTGTTACCCATGTAATTAAAACAGCTATTTACTAAATTATAATTATTAAATAATTTAGGTTAATTGTTAGAAGTTAAGCCTTACATCATCATCGCATCATCCACATGCATGTAGTTATTCGGATTGTTGTTGCAGCGTTTGTAAGCATTTTAAGTTAGCAATTTTAACATCTGTGCTCCAAGTCAATTATTACCCCTGATATTTACTTTCAAAAAAAATCTACACGCGTATGAAATGTTACCAAGGTTGAATTTATAATGAAAAATGGTAGTAGGCCTATCCTCTAATAAAAATAATGCACGAAATGTCAGATCACAATCAAAGGGTTGACCTTCTGCTACTCGCTATGTCCGTACTGCAGTATTATCTTCTGCATTTAAAATTTAAAGCAGCGCCCTTTGATATTTTATTTGCATTAATATAGGTTAGAATTTTTCAGGACAAAATACATCTTTTGTTAAAATAGGGATGACATTTTAAATAAACCTACACCTGCAAATAATGCACATGTGTACATGTATGCAAAGCACTACATGTATAGGCCTAATAGTGCATGTACTGTATATTGCATGATTTAAATTATAATGCCCTTCCTTTTTTCTTAAATAACAATAAATTCAATAAACGTGCTTCTTAAATTATAACACTTTTATTGCATTTTCATTAAATATGATTAACGAACCATTTTGAATAGTCTAATTCGAATAATGTAATAAAAGTTTTGAATTGCACTTTTACGACCATATTTCATACTATTAAAAAACTTTAAATAGCACGAATATATTTACAATATTTAATACACGTGCGTACATGCAGTAAAAATTGATATTGCTCAATAGCCTACACTGTACGTAGGCCTATACTGCTGTATAGGCTAGCTATACTTCAGTAGGCCTATATTGAATTGTGTTTAACGTACAGACTGTATACATGCAGTGTATTACTTAATGCAATTCACATCACGATTCACTTGGGGCAAATTGCTGTAATGCCATTGTGCAGCTACAGTTACATTATATTAATGAAATGAAATCATATCACTTCAAAACTATATGTGCCTACATGTATAATGTAATTGCAGGAAGTGTCTATAGCCCAATAAAATGAATTTAAGTTTCTCTATGTATTCATGGTTCCAAATGCATGTAGGCCTACTGTATGTACAGTATTTGTGCAGTTACATGTATTGTAAACTGTTTTGATCTAAAACATACATGTACAATGATATGCATGGTTAGATATATATAGGAAACTGCAAGACGTAGGCCTTTTTACATGCTATAGAACAAGTTTTACATTTAATGTAGGCCTATAGGCAGGTTTTAAAATATTTACAAGAAAGAAATGACAGAGGCGTACAGTTAGGATGTAATTAACAGACAAAAATGAAGCATGCAATTTACGAATGACCCCTTAAATGGACTAGAAATCATGTCATTACGTTGACCCTTTCTAAACTGAACCAGTGACAGCTCTATGGAAAATAACCATGTCATCAACAAAGTTAAAAATCTGGAATTTCAAGTATTTCTAAGGGAACGTGTGTGGCGATGGACTTTCTTTACAAAAAAAAAAATACCACTTTACACGACGACTATCCTTAATTTTCTTAAGAGCATTTCCTCACCTTTTCAGGTCAGGTCAAGCTATCAACAAAAATGGACTACATGTATTCCTGTAGACTTTTACCTGTTAAAAAGTATCTTGTCAAATGGTTTTGGCCTGCTCTTGTTCAGTGCATGCTGCTATATATATAGTATATGTACTCCTGTAAAATGTAAGCTTATACTAAATCTACTAGTTTGCCTTTTTTAAAGATTAGGGTTATCGATTTTACAAACTATGTACATGTAGGTTCATGTGGGGCATTCCTAGAAAATTTAGTCATAATTATCTACATGTAACTTGTCTAAAACATATTAATGTAAAAACTCTTTATGGAGTTTTCCTCAAAGTCTATAAGAAAGCATAAAAACAACGAAATGGAAAAAATTACATTTTTTTGTCTATTGAAGAATGAAACGCCTCTTATGTATACCTACATGTACATGTAGATAAATTAATTTTTTTTGTTTAGTGTTCAGAAATTCAGAAAGTAATGCGGACAACTCCCAACGGCAACGACAAAACAGCTTGCCAATTGTGCCAAATCTGACAAATAAATAAGCCTTGTGGAGTACAACGTTTTTAATCTAGTCTTTTTATGATGGGGGCCCCATTGCATTATCTTTTCTCTTACCAGAACTATTAACACCTTTTGAGCGCCTCCCAACATGAATCTGCAAATTTTCTAAATTTTAAATCTTTTGTCATTCAACAGTAATTAATGCTTTTGCATACAAGTACATGTGTACGTAAGAAGCCATTGTAAATGTTTAAAGCAGAGATGACCCTTGTATGCTCTTCATGGTAGCCTATACATGTATGATGGCACGATACAACAACAAGTTTCCAAGGTTCAAGGATGCATAGTCACATTTCAATAAACGTCATTCAAACCATTATATAATAAATGGCATGGATATATTGGTATACATGTATATGAAATAATATTCTTTTTTATTGGTACGAGTTCACTGAAGAGGTTCATCTTAGTTAACTTCATCAAAATACAACTTAATTAACTACCTCAGAATAAAGACTTAAGAATTAGCAAGATCTTTGTGAAAACTTAACAGCAAATGTTCCAAAGGGGTGGTCCAAAATACTATGTTTTTATTTAAAAGTTTGAAATATTGCCATGTAATGTTCATTGTAAAAAAGATTGCAAGGTTGCACATCAACCTTGCAGAAATTTGAAAAAATACACGTACGTGCAATGCACCACGTACCCATTTTAACACTTTTTATAGTTCACCGAGATCATTGGCATAAAATCCTTACATCACGTTCCTATCCTTGCTATTAAAAACGAAATATATTACTGCTTACCTGGGTTTTGCTTTCCTCCTCATAGGTAGGCCTCTGAGTCTCGTCCAGTTCCTCATCTTCCACAGAAAGGCTGGATGCCAAGGAACACGTACTGCAATCTGAGAATTTCCGAGATGATTGCCAGCACAAGTCTCCAGACAACGAGTCCTCCAAGCTGGGAAAGTCCAAACTGGGATAATCCAGGCTGGAGTAATCCTCGGCAGAAGGATCCAGTGGAAAGCTATCCAGGTTGCTATGATCACTTACAATGACAGATGGAGCGTTAAGCATGGAGCATGGAAGAAGGCACTGGTCGCCGAAAGGCAACGACGAAGTAATTTGGTCTTTTGCGGGATCGGACAAGGGAGAATCTATGGGAAAAGTTGAGGAAGCAGGTTGAAAATGTTGCTTCAGATCGACGAAAAGTTTGCAAGCCTTATGGAAAGGTGATCTATCGTCTTCGCTCGGAAGTACCACCGCAGAATCGGAGCTGTTGGAGCGCCGGTGGCTCGTTCCGGACATGGAAGTTGAGGAATGTTGCGGCATTTGGCTGTTGAGGGCACCGCAAGACACAGATCTCATCAAGGAAGAGCAATTAAGATCGACGCTGACAGTGCCGTAGCTACTGTACATGCTATCACAGTAAAACGAGTCCGGGGAGGAAGGCACGGAAACGGCACGGTCCCTGCAATCTACCTTATCAGGAGTATTGATTTTTAGACTGTTTAAGGAAGCGGATCTTGTCAAATGCAATGAGGACGGCAGTGGTTGAGGAACTGTCAAGCTACTTCTCTTGAATGCCGAGGCACCCCCTCTCGTGGGCCAGTCCGGTGGCGATGGCAAAGCCTCCTGTGGGGGATCCTTGGACACTGCAGGATGCTTTGCTAAGCATCCACCGTAACCAGCTTCCTGCATGCCACATTTTTCCATCGGCGTGATGTCTTGCAGAGGTAAGGATTTAAAACGGCATTTGCGATCTACGACCGAGGCACTTCTGGTGGTGCTTTCCGAAGCGGAGAAAGCCCGCGGAGTGAAAATGCAATGGCTGTAATAATGAGGTTTCTTTGTTTCTGGAGTTTTTGAAGTTTTTGAAGTTCGTGCCGTGGAGCAGCAAGACGACCCTCTTCCGACGCAAACTCCGCCCGAATACACCGGCATGTTGGATCCAACTTCTCGGCACTGAAAAGCACCCCAGGGTTCAAACACTTCCTCTTGAAGCTCCTCGCACGTTTCTTCCGGTGCACCAGCAGTCGCATCTTGCATTTCCATGTGCACGAAACTTTCCGTGGAAAGGATATTATGCAAGTTTCCTTCCGTGCTCGGTGGTTGAACATTGGTCTTCGGTTTGGCAGTTGGCGAAAAGTTGTCTCCTTTGTCCATCTTAATTTAAAATAGTGAAAAGTGATTATTCATGCAACTTTGAGATTGGTTGAAATTAGTCCCTAAATTCTGGTTGTAGACTTGAAAACCTATTTACTGGTCTATGAACTAAAAAAACAGATCCTGTTAGGATGTTAAAATGACGCCCATTAGACATCACATCCGTCACAAAAACTAATAAGGAAAAATATAAAGAAATTGTTAGTGTTTATTTTTAGACTCAAGATCTGTTTTCGCTTTTTTATTTTTTATTAGAATGCACCATGTAGGCTAATTAATTATAAGACAATCATTGGTGAAAGAGCATTTATTTAAAATTTAAAAACAAAACTGGGTTTTTATAACTAGTGATGATGCAGTGAAATAAAAACTAAACTCTTAGCTTTTTTTTTGTTTCAACTTAACCAATAATGGCACTATCATTGTTATTTTATACCATCCCACTTTCTAAACAATATTAGGCGGTTACCAAGATCCGTTCCCCTTAATACTAAGAAGCCTGGTGAAAGGAGAGTTCACAAATGACGTATATTCGTATAATCGTCTTGAGGAATTTAACCTCCCCTTTTTGTTTAATGATACGTGGTGCATTGTATTCAAATCCTGCATTCAATTTGAAGTTAAAAACGCCTAATTAAAACTGCAATTCGACGTGACCGTGACGCACCGTGGACTAAAAAATGAGCATTTATCACATTTAATAATAGGCCACGTGAAATGTAACTTGCAATGCTGTAAAAAAAATCTTAAAAATTATACATTTGTTTGGTTGAATGTCAGCTAGGAGTCTCTTTTATGAGCAATATAGTTTGATTTTCAACCTAAAAATCAATTTTAACATAGGATTCCGTTCATGGATTCCACAGGACAAAATTAACCAAACCTCCCATGGTCAAAACACTAATAGAGAAATATTCTATGTTTTTTATTGTTATTTGGTCCATTGGTTTCTATTTTTGATTATTAATAGGATCATAGAAAAATTCTATAGGTTTTAATCTATTGAGAAATAATACATCTAAAATATTCTATGATCCAGTCAATACAAATCAATAAAAAGTCAATAGAATGATTGTTTTCGATGGAATTTTAGACTAGAGCAAGTGCCTTTAGGTCCTAGAGAATAGGGTCGAAATGGGCCAAAGGTTTACAATTGGTGAATCTGGTCAATCGGCACTATAGGGTAGCCATATACTGAAAATCTATTGATAAATCTGTATTAGTAATTTTATTTCTCTTTTTTATATTTCTTTTATATAGCCTAATTTAATGATATTATCATTAAGTTTGTTTGTTTGTTTGGTTGTGGGGGCTATATATTATGACTCAATCCATGTGCTACAGGATAAGTTCTGAGATTATTGTAGTTCCAAAGTTCACTGTACATGTACAAAAATGAAAATAAGGAAAGGAAATATACATTATATACGAATATGATGTAATAGGAAACATAAAAAATTGGGCCAGTTCATAGTCCCAACTTTTGATTCACTTTGAACAACTTTTTACCCTAATGAAAGTCAAGTAATCCTATATTTCAGTAGAGTACACGTAAGGTTGTTCAACTGCAGCACAATGAAGGGGTGGGTGGCAGAGTTTAATAGTTGGAATGTCAAGATATTTAATGAATTTCAATCTCACCATAACTACTAGAAACGTTACTTACTGAGCCCGTTGCTAATCACTGACGTAGTTTCCCCAGCGAATAAATATTCCAGTCATTGGGATCGAGAGTCGTCAGAGGCTCATCTTGGTGTAAGACAAGTTTCTTAAGACTTATTTGAATAAGTATACCACGAGCGTACATTGCACCGTTCGAGCAACATGCTTGGAGACTGATATATTGATTTCCAGGAATGGATGAAGAAAAACAAACTTTCAACGTTTATAAATATACATATCCAGTAAGGCTCCACCTGTTGCTTTTTGCACCAAAGTTGTAACGACGTTTTTCCACCACTTTGAATACGAGCTTCCGGACAGTACTGCAGGCAAATGCGCGACTAGAGTCCTTTCCACGCTCCTTTATGTCGGTCATGCAGGTGCCACTTGGCCACCATAATTGTGATTGGCCTCAATCATCGCTCGCACCTCAATAGAAATCAATCCAGATGATGTTCATGTTTTCCATTTCAATTTTTCCTTTCATTTCTTTGGTAGCACTTGGTTTTGTCAGGTGCAAGCTCCTCCTGCACCCGTGGACTCCTCCTAATGACGTGGACTTCAGCACATTTCCACTTGTACAGAGGAGGAGGTTGGCTTCCTGGAGAAAGAAACACGTGCAATGTTGACGCCATATTGAATTGGGAAGATCTTTTATTTTCAACAGAATCAAGTGATGCTAAACCACAAGATCGAGATCTAGCTACAAATGTATCAAAATGCATTCACATACAAATTGATCCATCATTATCGATTTTCATTCAAAAATAAGATACATATAATTTGTCGTTTCTTTAAAAAATAGTTAGATTTTCAATTATAGATATTGCTGGGTTTTTTAAATTATAGTTTTGTCATTTTTCAAATGTTTTTCAATTTTGACGTATGTTTACTGCTTTGTAGAATGTGCATACGAAATAGCATTACAATATTATTGCATATATTTTGTATAATATAATAATAATATAATATTATATAATTATATAATAATAATATAAAAATAACAGTTCGGTGCATTCATGTAAGGGCCACATTTTTTTAAAGATTTTTGCCCAGTTCGAAACATGAGACGAGGAAATATTACACGATATACCAAATAAAATGTCTTGGAAGACAGGGGGGCCATTGCATTATATTTGCATTTATATTTTCGTTTGTAAGTGCACGCATTTTTATTACGTTGTCCAAATGTATGTCCGAAAAAACTAACATGACATGTATAAGGATTAGTCTGTATAATTATTGAATATTAATTACAGTAAATCCAGTGAAAAATGTAATACGAAATTTGTAAGCTACTCCGTTCACTTATGATCAACATCATCTTATTTCAATTTATTTGAACAACGTTGTGGCTACAAAGTGTGCAACCGAAGCGCTCTATCATTTTAGCTGTATAGATATCGAGCTGTATGCACTTCTTTTTAAATGTAGCGGGATAAACGAACGATAGTGTCCTTGTTTATCATCTCATCCATTGAAGCAACAATAAAAAACAAATAAAAATGTTATTTTTTAAGGCAATGGCTGGATGAATGTTGGGTGGTCAATCCCTCTGGTCAATTCTGGACATATTAGGCGACCCCCTTTCCAGAAGCTTGCAAACTCCACAATAACATATTGATTTCAGTGAATTTGCATTGCTGGTAATCATACATGTGTGTACAGTGTACTTTTATACATGTGCAGATCGACTGTCATAAATTTTTTTATAAATGCATGTAATAATTTGGTGCAGTTTATAGAACTTATATAATATTAACATTGTTACGATTTGTCATAATGTTCTTATACATTTGAAACAGATCACTACTACAAATCTATGCATGTTGCAGTACTACGTACCCTGTCATTTTTTCCATTAATTTTCTTATTGAAAAGTATTTTTTTCTAAAATTCTAAAATGATAAATATAGATAAACTTTTCAAACTAAAGTTGAAACACGTTAAATTTCATATTAAGAGATATTTGATTTTTTAGCAGCTTGTTTTGTAGATACATGTACCACTGCGCATGTACATGCACTTATTAAACTGGCAATGCTTTTAAATACTCATCCCGATTCAAGATGGCGATTTGTTCATGAAGTTTGTAAATTGAAGCCAATTTAAAAGTATTCCACCATATTGGAAGTCATAAAGATCAAACACTTGAAGTTGATGATGTCCACGCGGTGGTGCGGTTAACATCGACGACAGCAATCACTGCATAATTGAAAATACCAAATCTGCGATAAGTGTTACGAAAATATGCGTCATTTAATGAAGTTTTGCAAACACAAGAAGTTATTAGAATGTATCGTTAACAAGGTTAATGTCAAGTGCCTTGTGACACAAAGGACACAGCGTCTTGCGAAGAAAAATAGCAATGCGCCTGCTGCACTTCACGACTTTCCATTAGAAGTATTGCCTGTTTTAGATAAATTCCCCTATTTAAAAAGGACAATAACAATTTCCGATGGAATATACATATTACATAAACACATTGCAGGTAATATTATTACGGATATATTCAATCACATCGTGCAGACTTGCATGCTTATAGGCCTAATTGAAAGGCAAACTACTGGAGCTAGTAGGCCCTACTCTTCGTTGGTTCGGTTTGCTTATTTTGACCCTTGCCGGGCCCTTTTGACCCTATCTAGCCATGGATTGAGGGCCCCTATTTAGCCTACAAGTTGAAACCTTTTTGAAAGGCAGTATTTAAGCCTTTAAATTCAAAAGGAAAGGCCCCGGCTTAATGTATATTCAATTGTAGCTCAGGTTATTTTAGGTAGGCCTAAAGGCCCTGGGGACTGGGTTGGAAATTTTTTAGGGGCTAAATGTCATGTGCCAGAAAGTTGATTTCCAGCACTAACCAAAAACAAGAATATGTAATCCTACGTCAAAAACTATGTAAATTATGGTGGTATTAAAGCGAATGCTGGGATAGTTCCCCAAAAAGCGGCCACGACCCTATCTTTAAAAATCTGGCACTTTGCCCCCTGCCACATGGCATACTACATGCTGACTGCAGGGTAAAGAATTGAATTGAATTGAATAGGATCGTTATTGAAGTCCTGAAATATGCTTCACATTTTTCTGACACGCTGGTAAAGCACATCTCATTACTTTGAGATTCGCTATCGATCATATAAACCCGTTAACACATGTTTTTTGTTATTTATTCCAATGTTAGATGTAATAATTGATAAATTAGGCACGCATTTAACGGATGACAATGTGACCCTTATTGAAGCAAATCCTGGTAAGTTGCAATTATTCAATCGCTATATTATATGATCATGTTTGTTTGACTTAATCGAACATCTTTAGGTCCGGCAGTGTTGACCAGAGCATTGCTAGAAGCCGGAGCAAAAAAGCTCAAAGTCATTGAGCCAAAAAAGGAGTTTCTTAGTGGCTTGAACGAGCTCCAGAATAACGTTTCTTCCGATAAAATTCAAATCGTTCCAGCTGACTTTTTCAATTTATCAAAAATAGCATTCAGCGATAAGAAGGCACTTACGGACAATGTGGGTAAAATATTTGAAGGAGTTCCAGTAAAATCTTGGTCTGATTGTAAGTATTAAAGCTCTGTAAAGCCCCGTTCTCACGGAGCCAATAAAGCCGCGACTTTTCTGTCACGATTGCAAACTCCATCGTGCGAACAGT
>JAQGCC010004841.1:0-12448 GCA_034698905.1 Xestoiulus laeticollis | reverse complement strand
TTATACGGACATTTTCGGTTAATTCTGCTGCCAGCACTTTTCCGTAATTTCAACGGAAATTTTTTTAACAGTGTATTCCTTTTTGTTATTCACGTTGTATATTTTGATGACAGAACTGCTTGATTGGAGACCCAAAACTTTCGAGATGCTAATTCAAATCCACAAATGCAATTTGGATAAACGCGTTTGTGGGCGTTCTGGGTTCGCCATATGCAAGCTGCGGTTCTGGGGGCATTTTCGTTCCAATCATTGCTCTCTGCAAATTAATGCATTTTGACGGCACTTTTAGGGAGCCCAGAAACTCGATTCTGAATCGCCGGGCACGCAAGCTTTCCCCATAATGAAATCCGTTCGCAGAATTTGCGAGATATAATGAAGCCTTCGCAAGTATAGCTCCTTGCATTTTTCTTCCAAAAGACAGCATAGAGTTTGCGTGCTAGAGATGCAAGAAATGGGTGTCGAGACCTTCAGAAAACGGTCATGTCACGAATAAAACGGATTTCCAATTTGGCTCCAAATATGAGTGCCATCGCATTTATTGCACAATTGGCCATCTGCATTGTCAGCCGTATGTCACAACTCTGGCAGCGAATTAAAGCTGAGCAAAAGGAGTCCCAAGTGACAGCTATCCTTTTATTGTTAATACTAAGTTTTTAAGGCGACATCATTTTCACATTTGCGCATGGTGGTGCTTTGGGGATTTGCGGAGGAGGAAGAAAAAAAGACGAAAACATAACCGAGCCATTGTCATTTGGGCTTAATAACGGGGTTGCGAGCTCTGATGGACATCAAACTGAACGGTATCTTTAAGGGAGAACAGACGCAATTCCCCAGCCCTCGCTTCATTTCCTGGACTGATTCCCTTGATCCTCGTAAATTCGGCCTGCAAACGGGCCATGACTGCTGATAAACTTGTCCCACCCAGCATTCGTCAATGTGGTGCAATGGCGTTACTTTGGAGCTATGGTCCCCCTCCCATCCTTGCACTGCCTCCTTATGCCCTTTGCAATCCTCTAGCCCACTTTGCCACAGTTTGTTTATCTTGGTAACTCTATGAGGGAATGAATGATGCTGTGATTCTGGTTGTAATTCATTTTAGATGCATGAGCGTTTTGAAATTTGCAGTGGACGTATGCAAACAGGTTCACACGTATGTATACAGCATATTTCAAAACTAATTGTCTATTCATTTGCACATACTACGATTTCATATTTAATAGCTTGAAAAAACTATAAGGATGAAAGTTGATATTAAGGCTGAATTAAACACCCCCTTTCCTATTAGGAAATCTCTTGACGAGCCCAGCGTCTTTTCTATAGAAATTCTGGGGGGGAAAATTGGTAAAAATTCTGTTTTCATAGATCTAGCGAACAGAGACCATGCTTTTTTAGGAAATAATAATTGTGGAAAATGACAGAAAATGTTGTCATTGGGCTAAGTCATAAGAAATGGCCTTGGGAATGTTGGATACCATGTTCACTTTAATTCTGTAGCTTTGGATTGTCTGGATAAACACAAACAGCAAAATTTATTTGCTTAGAACAACAACAACAACATTATCTCCCATTCTTTTCAGGATGTTTATGGGTTACTTCGTCTGCCAAAATAAATAATAGAAATGCAGCCAAGAAGATGTAAAGAAAAAATGTTTTGGAGAACGTTCTTGAATTTGCTTTTATTGCTGGATACAGAGCTTAGAGGTTTTTTATTCGGGATATTTTGGCACTCATTCTTACTTTGGTTTCTGTGTGTAGATCTGCAGGGATTCGTCCCATAATCTGTATCATCAATCATCACTCCCTGATTTTTCCTTAAAACTGCTTCTGCAGTTTCACCTGTCAGTGGTGGGAGTAAACCGAAAATTAATAGATAGAGTTTTTAATTAACGATCAGGTTATTATTGAAAAATAAGCTTAAAAAAGATGAGTTATGGTTATCTCTGTGCATCACTTGTACTAAAATAATGGAAGTGTGATTTTATTAAACGTTGGAACCTGACCTTTTTTTATTGTAGATTTAAAAAATACTTATATTTGCATGGTGTAATTTATTGCAATGCTTTTCATGTGAATACTTTTTGTATATTAGTGCATTGTAATTTAAAATGGCTAACGGTTGTTTAACTTTAAAAAAACAGATTTATTTTTTAACGTTTATATTTTTTTTTAATAAATCAATACAAAACAATTTGAAATATGGAAAAATTGTAAGTGAAATTGATCGTCAGTGCGATATCTGATCCATTATGAATTCTTTCCAGATTTATTGGATTTTTTAATAATATCGAATCATGCAAGTGTGTATTGATTCCATGGAAATGTTTTGTTCTTCATGGGAATAAACCATTTCATAGAAATCCCATTAAAAATTTGAGAAATTCTATAATGAACTAGCCCTCTTTACGTGCACTACTTGTTTTACAGACACGTTTGCAAAATTTCCATTTATAAAAATCGATGTTGCAAAACGATTCAGTAGAATTGTTGTTTGTTTCAATGAACATGTATTTGGAGGATATGTTTATGGCAGTGCTGAAGCCTTAAACATGTTTTATTAATGCAAGAACTACAATCATCAGAATACCTATCTTAAATTTCTTTTTTTAAGAAATATAGCACAAAAATGTGCTAATGCATTTGCATTTAAATGAAATCGTGTCTATAATTAGTCAACCTTGCCTGCTTTACACATTTGTTTGGGCTAATTAAAGTTGCGCAGTAAAATTTGAAACACCGATAAACGCGAAAGTTAGTCAGCTGTGAAATTAAAGCTGGAAAAGTAAGAGACACAAATAAATGTAACACTCCCATCGCTACATAACTCCAATTCCGTTATAGGATAGCTAAAAGTGTTTTATGCTGCCACTAGATGTGCAGAGTTCATTGAAGCAAATTTAGAAATTCTTTTTTTTTTTTGGGTGGGGGTGGTAGGATATCCAGTTAGCAAATGAGCACCAATTTTTTAAAGGGCTTTAAAAGATAATTTACAAGATAAGGGTACCGTTGCCGAAATTTTAGAACACCCAGTATATTGAATCATTGTTATAAAAATTGTTAGAAAAATTGTTATAATGAATCATCTGTAATTCAATAGATATATTTTAAATGAATGAATAAACTAAAATTCTAAATTTTTAAATAAGGATTGAATTTGGTGTAATTGGCAGAAAACAAGTTCACACCTTTGAGATTTGGCCATTCTTTCAACACTGCGGTATTTCACGTTTGACATGTTTATGGTGGAGTTTTGTGCTGTTAAGCTTATTCTGTCAAACATTGTTTCTCTTCCATATCCACCGAGAATTGATGTTTTTTATCTCTGTTTTCAGACTCTACGAGCATTTCATGTTTCCTGAGAGTTGGCCAGCTCTGCCCAACAACTTTACAGAAGATTGCTTAGGGCCTTCATGTTACCTGGAATGAAGATTAGATTTCACCTGAAATGCCGTTCGTTTCGAGATATCCTTGTTTTCCTCTTCTCTTTCTCCATTGTATCGTTGTATATCACCTATCAGTTGGGCACTTTGACCATATCGAGGAGTATACATCAAGGTAATTAATCCAGGCATCATGAAATTTTCTTGAAATAAATAGGGAGGAGTTTTCGAATACAGTATAATAACCGTGATTAATTAAATGCCAATTTTCTAGAAGCCTATGTACATACCTGGGGAAGCCAAGTTCAAATAGGTGACAGCTATTTCCTCCTTCAATTGGCACCTAAGGATAGTGAAAGTGCCAATTTCAAGGATGAATCAAAAGTTGGAGGACCTATCACCAGGACAAGTGCCATCAAGCAACAGCTGTTGAACATTTTAATGAAGGTATGCTGATGATTAACTCGTATATATTTCACATGCAATGTGTTCCCGGTAATCAGACACCATAGGGAATGAAGAACAAAAAATGACGGATTAGCGGAACAGATTGCGGATACATGTATTGCAAATGGATGCATCCTTACAAATTTAACTTAAATTAAGATGCCTCACTTGAATTATTTTTTAATATATGTCTTATTACTCCATATAACATGCATCTTATTTCTTCCAAGGACATATTTAATTTAAGATGTTTTGAAATCTCCAATATGCCACTGAACAGTATACTGTATTGTTAATTGCATGTGTACTTACTCCAGAAATGGTAATAGCCAGCTCAATTTTTGAGTGAATGTTTATATAACAAACAACACAGCTGTATTATTTCTCGTTACATTGCATTGTTTTAAACAAAAATTGAAGCAAATAGCCTGGATTTAATACCTTTCAAGCTATTTTTGACGCGACTCAGAGGTTGAAAAACGCAATTTTCTAAAAAAAAATATTTTTATATGGTTCGAGTCATTTGTTTAAAATATGCGATTATTTAAATAAGTTTTTAATAAACCGATTTTCCTCAAATACTGTTATTTAAAAAAAAGAGTAACTCGTGCATGTAAACTGTTTCATTTTTGCAACGCATTTTTTCACATTTTTTTCTTCCGATAATTTACCTCTAAAAATCATTCTTCGGTTTATTGCTTTTTTATCTTTCCCTCGAAATAAGTAGCTTTTATATAACCATATGTAAATCTAACCACCTAAAGTTAAATTATTCTTGGTAAATGGAAGCATGCAGTTTGCATTTTTTGCCCTCAGAGAATTGCATTGTGGAATATCCCGAAAACTCGGATTTCTGCACCAGGAACGATGATGAAACTTTCCTGAAAGGAAACCTCTATGGAAACGAATTCTGGCCTTTGTTGTCCAGGAACTATACCTTGCTCTTTCTTGAATTCTTTTGTTGGGAATGCTTAACAAAGAGACATTTGCATATCCAGTGTTCCGTTTAAATGTCAGTTTGGAGATCGGTTTCTTTCGTAAGCTTTTTATTCTTCTACCTGCAAAGGAACAAGTTGTAGCTTGCAAACTCTACAAAACTATTCAGAACGCTTTTTATTTCTGTTTGCACACCTGAGTCCTTGCAAGTTAACTCTATGATGAGATGATTACATCGATTTTCCCATCTCACAAGCGTTCTTTGCGCAACTTCAAAGAGGAAATCAATCAAGTTGAAGAAAAAACGATTTGCTAATCTAAACCATTCTTGTGTTCGTTTCTCTGTCATGCCTTCCAGGAATTGCACAAGTGCATTCACAAAATCCATTGCTCTGCAAGAAACCAGGCAATTGTGAAATGCATTTCTAATCCAGATTTCAGAATGCTTTCGTACGAAATCTTAGCATCTTCTCATGTACTCGATTACTACGTTGAAATATATAAAAAAAGCTTTTCTTTCCTAAAACTTAGAATACCTTATAGGCCTATACCAGTCGTATTTCAGTCTTTGTGGCGTACAGATTTCCGTTTCAACATTTATGGCTATATTTGTTGTGTTTAAAGCTTAATCATGATACATGTGGATGCTTCATATAACTTATACCCTTTTGTTTTCTTTTTTTTTAGTTAGAAATGGAGCATTTAGCGGCGCTGAACAATATCAGCAAGGTAGCATTAGTTTATGGACAACAACATGTTATCAGGAGGGATTTCCCTTTATATCAAGATTTATTGCTGAGACATGGGTTTACAGTTAAGGTGCCTTCATCGTTCCCCATTGAACCATCAGCCAAACGCTATAGCCATTTGGACGGTGAGTAATACAGCTATACATGTATACATGTTTACATGTACTGTTGAATTAATTGTCAATTTAGTTTTTTAGATGTACTAACTTATTTTTAAATTTAATTATGTTCTTAATGTGGCTTAATGGCATTTTCATGGGATTTTTATTATATTACATCTCTTATGACTTGTAATCTTTAAATTAGTTCGCAATTTTTAAATGTGATTATTTTCGAATTTAGTGACGTTGTCTTTTTATTGACAGTGAATTTGGCTTTTGCATCGTGATTTCTTTTCTGTAGTATATGTCTACAGTCATTTAAGCACAAAATGCTTAGCGGAAGTGATTTGTTTTTTCCAGACCTGCCAATATCAAAATCCAAGCTAAAAGACAGTAAAATCCTGTCGGATTGGATGTTGATGCTGTGCATGACAACTCTGGATGGAGATAGCGAAGCTTGTCTATCGAAGGATTTGTATCCTCATTTAAAGCCATTTCAAAAGGTTTGGTTTTATGCCTTTTGATTTTGTTCGCTGAAAAATAAATCTGTCGTTTAAGATCTGGGATGCTTTTATTGCAGATCAACAGGATCTTTGGCATGCGAAATTTGCTGTGGAGTCCTGAAGGATTTTGCACCACTTTAAATGAGGCTAGACAAATATCAGGTATGTCTGATTAATTATCACTAGTAAATTATCATGTTT
This sequence comes from Xestoiulus laeticollis, assembly GCA_034698905.1. Classification (NCBI taxonomy): domain Eukaryota; kingdom Metazoa; phylum Arthropoda; class Diplopoda; order Julida; family Julidae; genus Xestoiulus; species Xestoiulus laeticollis. Next base: position 6,134 of record JAQGCC010004841.1, on the reverse strand, counting down.
TTTCTATAGATATGCTGTCATACTTGTAGCCTATCTATTTGATCAAATCATTTTTTGATCAAATGCTTTCGAAGTGTGAAGCATTTGAAATTTGTAATATTTGTTACCAAATTTTGAAAACAACGTCTAAGCTTATGGCCAAAACTTAATTGCACAAATACGGACATGCAGGAATGGACATTTATGTCCACCGGATGTATGACCCACCTATAAACAAATTGTTATACAGTGAAACCTGCTAAAGGTTACCACCCAAAAATGGCCCCAAATTCGGCCACTGTACACAGGTGGTCACTAAACAAAAGTGGTCACTTTAGCACAATGTGCATGCATGGCCATATAATATGTCCATTTCAGTTTTATTTAAAATGTTCAGCATTTCCTTTGAGTTTGTTAGATGGACTTAAATAAATGTTATTACGAATGGTTCAAAATTAAATTATATACATGTACACGTTATTTTTATTTTTATTACACTTTCAGTTTTAAAAAGAAGATTTATATCCCCCATGTGCTTCCTGCTTCCGGAACAGTACGAGCAGTTTGTCAGCGTTGTCGATGCTCTTGGTGAGGATTCAAGTTGGGTTGTGAAACAATTGAATGGCCGAGGGCGAGTGGAACTTCTGCCCATGATCGACCAGAAAATTGGACATTTTCTGCAACAGTTAGTTTCTCGAGTTTTTTTTTTTTTTTTTTTTTTTTTTTGCCTGTATCCATTTTCTGATTTTCTTATTTTTGTACCTACTATTTTTCATTGCTTATAGATTTAACCAAAGTCACCCTATATTGCTGCAGCAACTCTTCCCCAACCCTCTCCTCATATTTGGCTCGCCTGTGAGTTTACGAGTGTATGTCTTACTTACGTCCATTCTGCCATTGAAGGCTTATGTTTTCAACGAGGGATTGGTCAATTTTCGCCACGATCATCAGAAGGGCTTTAAGAAGGTAAGAATTGCAAAAAGGCAGTGAAATGTTTGAACTTCACCTTGGAATTCGCCTTTCTCCACACACTTGATGATGGAACCTAATATTGAAAATAAATGTATGGTTGTGACATGTATGCAAACATGTTCACCCCTTAAACTGTGGTGTACTCTTGGTTGGGACAAGGACTCCCAATACTTGTGACAGGGCATTTTACATCAACACTTTCCTATGTCCTAAAAGTGTTTCATTTAATTATTGGATAATCTATACTAAATATTGCTATCTTTGAAATAAACTTATGTTTTTGTATTTTGATCCTCCAGTTTCTAGAGGGTTTATTTTGTCTTACTGAAACTAACCTGACCTCTAGCCTAACCGGCGGCCTACGTCTTTATATGACCTTTATACAGACAAGTACCCATAATAATTGTATGCTTCATGGTATTGATCCAGGTACAGGGTCAAGTATGGATGATGTCTCAGCTTTGGCATTACCTCGCCTCGAACTATGGGCAACAAATGGTACAGACGGCCATTAGGAATGTACACAATGCCATTGTACAAACCTTGCTGTTTACCGAAACCAAGGTGGCTGTTCACTTAGCCTCCCTGTCTTCCAGCAAATCTAAGATTAACTATAGGTGAGTTCTTGCACCAACCAGCTTCCGAACAATTTTACCAACTTGTCCAAGTGTTTTGTTGTCTTTATGCAGATGTAAGCACTGCTTCCAGTTACTAGAATTTGAACTTGTTTTCAATTCTTCCCTGCATCCAGTTATTTTAGAGGTATGTATTACTAAGGAATGTAATCTCCCAGAGCGAATTTCGTCTTGAACATTCTTAATTTGTCATCATGGTGTCACTTCTGTCACTTAGGTGGATGGTCATCCAGCAATGCAGGAACAAACAAAAGAAGATGGCTGGAGAGGAGATAAAGTGAAGAAAAGCTTGCTAAACAGTGTTTTGGGGTTGTTGTTTGGCACGGATTCTGTGGCTGAAGAAGTTGCCAAAACACTCGAACTAAACTTCAACAGTGTGGGGATAATGGTAAATATTTAGATTGCCAGGTTAACTTGATTATCAACAACACTAAGTTATAAGGCGTTATAAAAGGGTAGTGTTGGAAGAGTGTTTAGACATGTTATAATTTACGATAATTTGTTTTGACAATTTCTATTTGTTCCATTTGAAAAACGAAAGTAGTTCGAAGCATGCTGAAGCTTTTAATAAAATTAATTTAAATCCTGCCATAGTTATTTGCACAATAAATTGTATACATTCTATATACCAAAACATTTTAGAAAACTGATTTTCTATATAGGAAATACTGAACAAAACTGTTCCTAACAAATTTTATATTGTAGAATTTTTTATTAAATATGGTTTTTAGTGAATTTATTGACATTAAATTAAAAGTATGGCATTTTGAGTGAAGGGGGTCCATGTCTTTATGGAAAAAATGTTGGAGAATAAAAAACAAGGTTTTTATGCAAAATAACGACTTTATCCATAGTCATTTCAGAAAATGCTATTTCAGACAATTTTATTTGGGAATTTTTTTTTATTAAAGATATTTGAGTGGTTTTGGAAATTTGCCCAATTGTGTATTATTTTATGGTCTATTTAAGAAGATTTAGGATTATTAGGGAATTCCCTGTATTGTCAATCATGATATGTTTATTATATTTCCGTATTTGAAGGCCTGCACTGGGGAGTGCCAAATTTCAAAACGTGTCATTTTAAATTCTCAGGGTATAGAATGCCTGTTATCTCACGAGTTGTGTCTGACAAACGAAGATTTAAGATATATTTTGGATGCACGCCGAGAAGCAGCCAACAAGAACGGTTTCTGGCAGGTAATTTTCAAGCGTGAATGTTGAATTGCCCAATTTGACTTCCGGAATTTAAAAAACTCTATTTTTGTATTTTCAATTTGGGATAGATTTACCCATCTGCCGAGATGGAACAACATAGCGTACTTTTGGGCGAGTTGGACAAAATGCTGCGGTCTCGAAAACCAGCAGCTATCCTCATAGATAAAGTATTATCGAGGTAATTGTAAGGCTTTTGCTAGCTTAGACTATGCTAAGAGTATTAGCTGAGAATGAACTCATTTGGGTATAATGTGTGCGTAAATGCCAGCGCTGGCCTTAGCTAGTGCAGGGCCCGGTGCAAGAATAGTAAATTTATGGGGTTATTACATGAAAGAGATTCATTGAAATATTGATAAATGTTGCAATATTTCGTTTTTATTCATACAGGTTCTCCAGTAGACATAGTACTGCGGAACTTCATCCGCTGCTCACATTCCTCGAGCGGCATTATGCACGCGCGAATGGCAGTGATACTTCTTTTAATACATGGTAAGAACATGTCTGATCCCAATACTGCAGCTTTTCTCAAATATGATAAATGCCTTAGTCTCAAAGATTTGGTCTCTCCAGGTTAGATACGAACAGTCAAACGTCCAGTTTTTATAGCGAATTTCTTTACCAGAACAAACGTCCAGACAATGGTTCCTCAACATCAGGTAAAGCACTGATTGATACAAATGGGCGTGGCTAATCAAATTGATACCGTCGAACATTTACTTAGCCATGTTTGTTTTTGTTTTAAAAAGTTGTGTTTTTCTTTGTTTTTTAGATTTTGATGGGAGACCAAAATGCAGTGAAGATCCTGCAACTTTGCCTTATGTCTTGAGCATACACACTGAGCCTGCCCTGAACATCAGTCCGTCATTCTCACCTGCCGTCATGGATTATTACGCCAACGTTTCTTACAACCAGCTCATGGTGAAAGTATGGTCCTATGCCCTCAACTGTCAGAGTGAAGCAAGGCTGGATGAGAAATTCGGCACTTCGCAGTAAGTTTAAATTTTTTTATAACACACGTTTCACGTACAGTACATATAATTTACTCATGACCTTTTGAGCCATTTTTAAGTTTATTTATTAAAAACAAGGATATGTGGACTGTCAGGATGTTCTGTACGATGTTGAGGCCTATATGAGGTCGCTTGATGTTGAGTCAATTGCTTATATACAGTGTGTAAGAAAAGTCTGATTTTTTTTGCTTTAAAGTAATGGCCGATATCAACATTCTCCTACTGTAAGTGAAGAGTAATGTATACTGGCGCTATCCAATGGTGATGTCAAACGTGACCTGTAGGGCCATCTTCAATATCATCTAATATGTAACCCTTAAACGGTTAATGATAGAACAAAATGTCCAATTAGAAAGTTGTAGGGCATGGCCAAATTGGTCATATTGCATTGTAAAACGTACGATAATAATTGCTGAATGGTGAGCAACATTCAGGGGCATGTTGACCCCATTTTGTAAGTGAAGTCTCCTCTTACGCAGCTATTATTATCGTACGTTTTACAATCCATTATGACTAATTTGGCCATGCCCTAAAACTTTCTAGTTGGACATCTTCCACCCTGTATAGCGAAATTAGTATGCAGAGTTTTAGGAAATTAAATTGCCCAAAAGTTTGGCTATATTAAACGAAGTTTGCCATTGATGAATTTATATCGTATATACAGATAATGTGAATGTTGCCTAGGGCTGCCAAAAATTGTTCGGATGTCGCATGATCTTCTTCTGTGGTACTATAGTATTTAAGTATGATGATTTTCTGTGAATTTCATGGATTTCATTGTTTCGTTCTTAGGCCTGTAAATTATACCCTGGGCTTAGGCGACAACCGCATTTCCTTTGTTGTGGTTGACATCAGTCACACTGAACCCTGGGTCATCAACACATACACGCTGGTTATACACAGGCACAGCGTTACCGAAAACGAGCCCCATTTTGAAGTGGATACTCCCCACGAAGTGTGCAGCATCAAACAGGTAAGGACATTATAAGCTATTTTTTATTATTTTATCTGGGTATTTAAAAAAATTACTATTTTAAGATATATAGGTATGAAAAGTAGCGCATGTGATCTTCAGCGCATGTGGTTTTTTCGAATTTAAAATTCGCGCCATTATGATCACCATCTCCCAATAGCGTTCAAGCGGCAAGAGAATAGCGCTTTTGATCCTGGCCTTTTGAAAGGCTGGTCAATATTTAGCTTTGGGTTTAAAAAAAGAACCGCCAAGTAGCATACGTGACATGTTCTGCACATGAACATGTAGAATACCGGGCTATACGTAATGTATATCAAATATTATGTACAAGTACATATACAAGTACATGTACAAATACAGGTAAGCACCAATTTTATAAAAAGATTAATTTTAAAACTTCTTTGATAATTATTTATCAATATTTATATAAGCATAATTGCATAAAAACTAATACTGAACATTCATCTCTCCCTTCCATAAAATTCCATGAATCTGTCCTTCCATTGTGTACCATTGTTGCAGGGATTTTTCTGCGGTTTTCGTGCAAAAAATTTCTGGTAAATACTTTGTATCTCCATTCTCCGCCATACCAGGAGTCCCACTACCAAAACGCCCCCCCTGACCTCGAACTTACCGTAATTGTGGGTCTGAAAGTGCGATGGTGGGAATTTAGCGAAAATTCCCATGCTAATTAGCCGCAGGGGGCACCCCATCATGAACCCGCCCCATAGCCAACAATAGGTTCTGGTACCATCGTGGCGGGGGTGGCATTAACCAGCCTTATCGCGTCTTGTATCTGCGTGTCTAACGTGTGGTAATTTGCTGAGGGTTCAAGGGGTGATAGTCTGATAGGCGCTATTTCGGAGTGGCGGATCACACCTTCAGCATGAAGGTTCCCAGAAGGCCCCCAGAAGCGCCTATGAGCAGACTCCGAAAGCACGAGCCTCTGAAGGTTCGTCCACACTAGTGAAACATTTCACGAAACTTGAAACTTGAAACAATTTTGGTGATTTTCACAAAATATTTTTCATGAACCGGTTTCGTGGATCCAGCAAGTGGCCGTCCACGTCAAAGTAAAAAGTTTCTTGATTACAGCGCTTTCATTAAGAAACTTATCTCTATCTGACATCACTGTCATCCACTTTTGAATGAATCTAGCAGGCTTCATCACTTTGTCAGTCACTTGACCAAAGCGCCCTAGTTTGGAAACATTGTTTCCACATTTTTTGTTGCATTTGTGCGGAGACTATTTTTCAGAAACTCAATGAAACTGTTTCACGAGAAACATTTTTAAGTAATGTGCCAGGCAGGGAGATGCATGACAATGAAACTTTACTTGTGATACCCAAT
>JAQGCC010004840.1:0-12449 GCA_034698905.1 Xestoiulus laeticollis | reverse complement strand
TGGTGTCAATGTCAGCATTTTCTAACAGTCTGACACAAAAATGACGTTGTTCCAACAGTCGTGTGCTTATGGGGTTGTTAGTAAGATTTTTTTTTTTTGAAGAGGGAAGGAACCATTGATTTTTCAGTGGTCCAAATTTCATTTTGAATTAGAAAGTCGTGGGATTTTGTTACGCAGCATAAAAACGGCAATTTTATAACATTGATTAAAATATATCTATACAGTACATTTTTCGTCAAAAAATTATATTAAAAAATGTGCAACTTTTTCAAACTTAATTGGCGAAAAATTTCAATATGGATACTGTGGAACATGTCATCTCTTCAGTAGCTTTTGGTGGCGCATGTATTACCGGTGAAGATTGGAGCAAATGGACGCCACCATGTTGGAAATGAAATGCTATACAAGCAACTATCTCCATCAGAGGTGCTGATACATAATAAAAATTATTAAAAAAGAATGATGGATCGAATATGTACACTGAATATATGATTTGTTTAAAGCAATTGTTTTTCCACAAATTATTTTTCATGCTGGAATACTAATACTCGAATAAATTCCTGATGGTTTATTTAAATTAAAAGTAAAGAGCATTGAGCAGGTGTTTATTCGAGACCGGTGTTTATTATTTGTATTCCCTCAAAGTTGGTATCTATACTTTAAAAATGACAAAAACTTACCAGAAACAAGCATACGGCACCGTGATTTTATCTACCTTATAATTCAATAATATGGGGAATCCCCCTAGGACCGCGCGATGCTATCAAAAAATAAGAGGCGCGCGGGCACTTAGCGCTATAGGGAATTTCCCTAAGATGGCGTTGGCAGCAGTATTAGCGGCTTTGTGCTGACGCAGCGTCGCACGGCCAGCCGCACCATGCACACAAACCGTACCTCAACACTCAGGTTTTACACTCAGGGTTTAATCGAGTATTTACGGTATGTTCCTGGTTGATCATGGACATACATGTACATAATGTATAACACGGAAAATCCATCACTGATCAATTTCTTGAAAATTGGAAAAATATTTGAAAATTTAAAACACACCATTAAACTGTATTTTCAAGTTGATAGTAAAATGTATATAGACAAAATCATTCCCCATTCTACTCCTTTAAAAATTCTGCATTTACATGTAAATTTCCTTCTTCTCCATCTAAAAGCAATAAACAAACCACAATCACAATAGGATTTTTTTTTCTACGAAAAGTGTGTTCATACATTTCATTTAAATAAATACAAGAATACAGACCACCTTGAACCGGATGTATTCCGTATTCAATTTGAAAATAAAAAATTAATACAATTGCTTTAAAATCAGAAATAACAACTTGACATTCCGTCGCATATCGACAGTATTATTCGCGTAACGTCATTGAGGCATATAGAGTTTTTACTTCATTATTTCAATGCATTTCAATTAAAAAAGTACCGCAAGTACAGACACTTTTATGGCACGTGGCCAGATTTTGTGCGTTTTTTTTGTTTATTAAGAATCTAACCACGTGCTATGAAGGTTCTTGAGATGAAGCTCTTTAATTAGCCCCAGGCCACACTAGGCTGGAAACGCGCTTATGGCTAGCCTCAAACAGGGCATCGAATTTAATTTAAATTCTAGAATTATAAAATTTGCACATTAATATCTCGTGCAAAAATTCTTTTTTAATTAAGAGCCTTGTTTGAGGATAGCTAAACGTGCGTTTCCAGTCTAGTGTGGCCTAGGGCTTAAATTCGCTAAATTGTGTTTCTATATCCATAAGACGGTCTGATTAGGTAAATGGTCAATTCATGTTTTAAAAATCCTATCCTGTGAATAGTAATGCCAACGAAATTTTTGTTATAGTTTTGTTAATGGCCCCTAATGCAGACTTCTTTACCACTGCAACTATAGGTACATGTACATTATATACATTATTTCTATGAACCAAAGCTTGAGGCAAATGTTTTTCTCTCCATTAATATGATGAATTGAAAACCGCATGCATGTTGCATACTTCCGTTTCAAACTTGGCCTATAAGGTCCTTTACACGTACATATCATCGATGCATTTATAATGCATTAAGCCAACTGTTGAATATGTACCATGAGGGGGTCTACCATCTATACATGTCTGGTTTAATTCATTACGCTTTATTGAATGGGAAAATAAATAAAGTTATGTAAAATTCAGTGCAAGATAAATCAAGACAGTAGATAACGTGTATCCCAATTTTGGCATTTTCAGTGTAATATATTATGATAATTTCGAAAAGGAAAGAGTTGGGCTGGCTTGATATGGCTGTCCTTGGGGGTCAAGATTTCTCTTTATTGTACTTCATCAGCAAACCAATCGAATAATTCGTCGACTTCCTGAATGGACACGATGTTTCATGAATGTGCCGAGAATGATGACCAGTTGTATTAAATTTTAGATAACTCGTGCTTGGTTCATCATCAAAATTGAAAAGTCGTGATTAAAATCGCCTGACTGCACAATGCACATGGATCATTTTAGAAAAGCCTTCTATATAATTTATACACATTGTAGCATTATTCTTGTTCAGCACCCCCCTGTGGCATTTGGACCATTTTGGTATGGCAATTCCATTATGGCCGCACCCTTTTACTCCAGGAAAATTCATTTTAACAGCAAGTAGAGATTTTGGAAATCTCATCTACTGTGCAGCCATTTTGGAAACCTCATCGAATATAACATGTGCCCTTTCTGCTAGACTGGTACAGTATTTTCAAGAGCAATTGTGCAAATTGCAGTTTATCAACAACAACAAATAGTATCGCTATCACTTAATTTGTACGTATATGACAAGGAACGGCTGCAGCATAACATGTTCCACTATTTCACAATCAAATTTATGATAAAAATTAAATTCTTGATGAGAAGCTAAGCGAGATCAATGGGGGTTCGCTTTTACACTGGAAATAATTTATTACTTTTTGTCCCAATTTATTTCGTTTGGGTCATAGCCAAGCTAGGAGCGAGGCTATTTTTCCTGAGGTCAAATTTTTGATGTGTAAAAGGCTTCATAGCCTGGCGACCCCCAAAGTCAAGATTACTGTTGCAATTTACACCATCTGCATTTTTCCCAACCATCACCATGTTTTGCAGTATTTTAAATGAAGCAAACATCATTTAGAATAAATCGATACATGAATCCAGGCAACTGACCAGGTAGATGTACATCTAAATGTACCTTAATCGATTTTCGTTTATCAATTGGTCAGGAAATTAAAACGTATTACATAATTTTAAAACAGTTCATATTACTTTCATATGGGATGTATACTTTTTTAAGTTTGTATATTAAAGCTGAAGCTGGTTGTTCGTTATAACCAGTTTCTGTTTGTGAAACTGCACGGAATTTTCATCCCATGTAAAATCTAATTGAATTGTAATTGTAATTAAATTGTCTTAGCATCCAATAAGAGGCACCATCTTCAAGGTGGACCAATCGTTTAGTGCCACCCCGCTTTTTTTCTTAAATCTTATAGTTATTCAGATTCTATTAATGCGGTTAATTAAGAAGCTATGAGTGCTATTCGCCGATGTAGTTTAGATTCTACCTAAGACCATTTTTTCACGGAAACCCAAATTATAACTTTTTAGCCGTAACACTTGAGACAAAATTCCCAATTAGGAAAATGAAGATATGAAATCAGCTATTTTCGTCTTCATTAGCAATTATTTAAAGTTGTTACAATGGTTTTAAGAACGAGGAAACGCGAAATGGTAGCTACGCTGCAGCACAATGGTGCACTGCAGTGAAGCGACTTACATGTAATATAGGAGCTTATTAGAGTTTCCCTCTGTTCTTAAAAAAACATTGTAACACCTTTAAATAATTGCCAATGAAGATGAGAACAGTTGGTTTCATTCAAAGAGACCATTATCTTCCTTTTGCTAATTTGACATTTTGTCTTAAATGTTACGGCTAAAAGGTTATAATTTTGATTTCTGTCAGAAAATAGTCTCAGGTAAAAATCTAATAAAACATCGATGGATTGAGCACACAAGACTTTCAATTTAACCGCATTAACAGAATGTCTATAAGATTTTTTAAAAAAAAGTGGGGTGACATTGACTTATGGTCCACTCTGTTGTATATTCAATATTATTTCTATATCCTGATAGCTGAATAAAATTCATTATAGATGGCTCTGATATTTAAGCATAATCTTATTTACATGTATGATAGTTTTGCATACAATATTAATATCATAATGAAGTCTTTCGAATCACATTTCACATATGGGTCGTTAAGCTGTGAAGTTAACCTTACTTGTCTTATATAATAAATGACATAACTGGAATTTTTTTCTATTTTTTTTTTCTAAATTAACCTACTTTTGCTTTCATCTGGGCATATTCCTTATTCAAATACCAAGATACAATGAACGTGCATATTATGTACTTTCATCTAGTTGAAAAATGTTTCAGAATTGTTCAAAATTACAACAACAAAAAATTTGAAAGATGCAGCGATGCCGATCGATGAATTTCTCATTTTTATTTAAACATAAATAGATTACACATTTATGAAGATTAAAAATGACTAAGCTGTCTTTTGAATAGATTTTCTGAAAGCACTGTTTTCGTACATGTGCTACCTATCTGGGGTCTTTAGAGTTTTTAAAACATATTATTCTTCGAATCCGTTAAAAACTTCTGTTACACTACTTAGATGTTATTATACTATCAAATCAGTATTTTTTCGTTTTTTGTCTTACCACAGATTGCATTCGGTGATTTGAATCCATTTCCATTGCGTACAATAAGTAACAAACGGGATCAGTATCTCATCTCGGTGAAACAAGAAGTTGAGAAAATCATTATTCAGAGATCTTCATTCCGAACGCTCAAATATCAACCTAAATCTACGTCCAGGGAGCCACCAAATGATACAGCAGCAGATTGAAATCTCTCATGCGTAACATTTTTATGTTACACCAATGTAAAAAAAAACACTTTTTATGATTTCAAGTATATTATGGCATAAATTTACTCCTTTTTATATTACAGGAAAGGAATATCACAAAAGAAAATCTCACTATACAATTCTCAAAGCTGAGCCATTTCAGTGATGGACGTGACTTGGTCTAATAACTTTCATAACACTTTGTTTAAGATAAATGTGATCATTTATGCACACAACTTTTCAACTTTTAAAATTCATTTAGAAAATGAGAACTTTGAGTGAAGTTTCATAACATATATTAACTGCATGATTTTCTCACCAAATGCCATGCAAGACTTTCCAATTATATTATACAACGATTTTGGCCTGTAGGCATAACTAAATAACGATTGCACATATGATTTGGAAACACCTTAATAACATTACCAATTTATAAAAGAAATGGTTAACTTAATTAGTTAAGCAATCGAGCATTTTACCAAATTATGATCCAGGCAGTTTTAGCAAATTTCTCATACGTTCAAATTTTAATCTTGATTTGCAATAATGCTCATTTGCTTCAGCAAATAAAATCATTCTTTAGCGAATGTCGTTAATACCAAATTCACTCGCGTATAAGGGCCCCTTTTTCTTTACACATTTTTACCCTTCAAAGCATGTGGGGGTAGTCTTCAAATTTTGGGAGTCCTTACATGAGTAAATACGGTATTAATTGATTTTCTTAATTAAATCGGTTTTTTCCAGTAGTATACATGTACAGTCGAAAGTAAAACAATAATTCCATTATTAGGACAAAATATTCCTTGCATATTTGTCAAAGATTTGGATTATGGATGGTAGCTAGCAAACCAAAATGTTTGTTACCACATGGAAAGTATTTTGCTTGGTTTTAAGTAATCCGGCGCTAAATTTAAAATGTCTTATTATTTGCATTAGTTTGATTTGACACAAATTAGCAATTTCCAAGACTTCAAAGCATCTTAGACCAAATGCATGTCCGGTATGATAACTGATGGCCAGTCTTTCATCATTCCTAAACAACAAACATTTGTACATGATCTTTCTGAAATTATATTTATACTGTTTATTATTTTTGTCCAAATGCTGTAGAATCCTGTTAAGAAGTCTTTGTGGGACCCAGAGGGCAAGGGACTTTTAGAGGAAAGGAAAGCTTAGTAAAAGCAATATACTAATGGTCCTTTTATGATCTTTTTTCTTGGTGTCAAAGAAAAGATTAGATTCTTATGAGTCATTTCCCATTAGGGATTTGCACACTCATCAACAGGTAAAAAATCTTATAATTAAAATCAATTAAATGTGCACTCCATGGGCTTCATTTCAGAAAAGCATAAACAGGGACTTCTTTTCTAGGCATATCTACTATATTTTATTGATTTTATTCTTTTTATGCATTCCATGACAAGGTTTAAATGTTTCCTTCAGATAAAATCAATGAATTAATGAATGATAGTAATTTTCTTTTGTTTGTTTGAGGCTAGTGATTTCTGAGCTGTAATGTTTCCTTAAGTTTGCCATCATTAGCTTCAGACCAGAGTTTATTCCATCCATTGTTAAGATTTGACACTTGAAGATCTTGTTTGCATATTAGGCGACCAACGGTTAACACAAAACTGACGGTTAATCGAAGAAAACAAATTTTTGATTGGCTCCTTGTTGCTCACAGCAATTCAGTCATAAGCTTATTTAGAATCCCATTATGAATCAAAATGCCTTAATATTGAATTATTATGCAATTTTATTAAATGCAATAGCGATTCATTCAATCCCTCATAAAGTGATGGGAAAGCATGACACGATTTTTCGCCAATAATAATAATGGTGATATCACTAGTGTATCAAATGCATCTTATACAACGAGTAACCTTAAATAAATGCAAATTGAATTGTTCATAAAATAATAATTATTTTTCCTAGTCATATGCCCTTTTCAATTTGTAAAATGAAACATTAACAAAATATTTTGCACATTATTTATTTCGTATCTAAATTGGAAGGTATCACAATATCCTTAATGCACTGCTCATGTGGGTCCGGTATCCTCTGAAAGACAGCCAAGTATTTATCCCCATGATTTCTGCTGACTTTCTTTCCTTCTTCCGTACTATCATATATTTTCTCCACGACGATGTCAGTTTTCTAAAATATTATTATGAGAATTAATGTAATTGAATTCTATATCAAAAAAAAAATATTTTAGTTGGTTCAACATTAATCAGTTTATACCAAGTCTTCCTCCTTGATCCTTTCAAATAATGGGTGTTCTTCAAAATGTTTCACCATCCATTCATGAACCTCAAAAACATCAGTGATCGTATACACTATCCCCTTTTATAGAAAAAAAAATATAAATGTAAAGCATTATGTGGGTTAGTAATTAATGCAATGAAAAGTTTTACTTACGCCAACTTTCAACACATAAGCATATTCCGCTAATAACTCTGGGTTAATGATTCTCCACTTGTGTTTCGCTTTCTTAAAATGAGGATCGGGAAATAGGAAGAACAGCTTGGATAACTGGAAAAAAAATGCATTTTATGAAGAATCTAACAAAACCATCTTAGAAAAATATTTAAACTTATATATTACGGCATTCTTACCTGTCCTTTATAAAAGAAATTTGGTAAATACTTCATGGCATTAGAGCGCAGGCAAGTGATGTTTTGATACTTTCCCGGGTGTTGCTGACGTAAGGCTGCGACCCTTTCACGTACATATTCGGAAACTTTCACGCGAATTTCCATTCCTAGCATCAGGGTGTCCGGAAAAATGGGGGAAAGCTCAACTGTTGTGGGGAAAACTCGCATTGAAATTTACGTTATAATATACATCACATGACATATCAATGTTTATTACCTAAAAGACCGCCATAACCACATCCGATATCGAGAAATTCGACTTTTTGGATTTCGGACGTATCAGATTTGGTTGTGCACCGTTCTGGATAATGGGTATCCCAATCTGCATGATCCGGATGCCGTGGACTGTTGAGTTTTTTGGAGAGAAAAATATGGTTAATGTGTGCACGTAGCGATGAAATGGCTTTAATTAGTTCCTACAGATAAATGAGACTTAATGCGAGCACCATCATCATTGGTACATGCATGTACTATATATTAAACCAATTAGACAATTAAAAATCCTTTTAAACAAATGACTTTTAATTATTTTATATGTAGGCATCACTTAATTAGTAGATGCATGTATACAATTAAAATATAAATCAGACAAATTGTTTTTGCATGTGCCCATTTAAACGTCATTTCAACGGGTTATCACCACGTTATAGTGGCTAGAACCACGTGTTCAGTGGTCATATTATAATGACATTGACTTTATTCATGTGTTATCTTCACTTTTACATGTACATGTACATGCATGCATTTCTGATTTGCAAAAAATGATTTTCAGCCTTAAATTTGGCAAACTTTATGCAATTTAATTATGCCACGTGACCGACACGATACAAGATTAATTAGTCATTAGTAAAATTAGTTTTAAACACGTGACCTTTGACTGCATGCAGCACGTTCACGCTGTAGGCCTATGCCACTGTGCCTATACTTACTATTCAAAGCAATGATCAGCCACCGGATTGGAATGTGCTCGTTGGCGGTAAAACCTCTTCTGTGGTAAGGACATTTTTATGATTGTCAATGATTTAATTAAATTCTATAGACCTACATAAACTAACTAGACAGCATACTATAGTTTAGAAAACAAAACAACGTGGTAGTGCTGCACGAGTACAAATACAAAACTTCTTTCGAAACATGATGTCTTCTATAAAACCGGTGCAACGTGAAAAACGTCATAATTTCCTGTAAAAAAAATTCGACCGGCGTCCAATTTCACAGTTTTATGTGCCCTACATTTGAAACGAGGTGATTAATCGAGGTTTAAATAACTAAGGACATTTTACGGAGCGTGCTTTTTTAATATTTATTTTATTGCATCGTTTTAGAGTCAGATTACATGGCAGAATCCACTGCGCGTGCGTAGCACGAGGGTGGTGTGATATACAACAGCATCCTTGCTTTCACTCAGGAGTCAGGACTCAGCTGGAAAAAGACGCTGAAAAGCTTTTAACGTTGATTTTGAAAAATAGAAAGTATGGCATGCATAAATAGTAGTTTTAATGCTTGTAACAGTCTGAGAAGCGGATTTTTTCGAAGAATTCATTCATTGGTAAGCATTTTAAAGTTATAAAATACTGTTTTAGATGTTGTACAATCCATGATGTGATTATCGTGTGTTGACCTTGGTTTAATACCTTGTGCAGTGTATTCTGTTTCTTCGTTTGGTGCAATATATTGTGGGTGGTTGTGGTGTGACCTTCGTACGAGCATCCCTGATTTCAGAAAAAGAAAGTGATTATTCATGTTTCATATTCTTGCGTTTAGAAAAGATACCCATGCAGGACCACGAGAAGGGCGACCTGTTCTCTATTACTCGTGTCAAGGCCAGGTGAAAGAGTACTGGTATCAAATGCCAGCTCGCGCCTGAGTTCGACTACCACTTTTCATTTCACTCCTGCTAGGAATTTTCATCCGGCTTTTGCAGGTAAACATCATTTACCCGTCTAAATTGTTTGCATGCATGATGGGCTATAGCTGCATGCATTGGCTCCGGAGAAATTCCACGTAGCCTACCCTCCACAAATCAAATATTACGAATTTGCTATACTAAACATACATACTAATCTCGTCACATCCGGATTCAATCATATTCAGATTTTAGTGAGTGCAGCTTGTACTCTGCTAGATTGAATATCAATTTGTCATCGCGGTCACTAGTTATAATATGTATTTCTATATACGTCATGAAAACACCAATAAGAAAAATAATTTATTTCTAGAGAGCCATGACTTAAATTAGGTGAATCGAAGGAGAATTAGAGAGAACATATATATACAGAAGAAATTACAGAGAGCATATATATATATATATACAGAAAAAATTACAGAGAAGAAGAATGGTCATGGCTGATTTTTAGAGGAACTATCCCGGCATTTGTCTGGAAACACTGTGGAAAACCGAAGTCAGGATAGCCGACCTTTGCATAGCGATCAGCATAGCACAACCTCCTTTATTCGCCCATATAGGCACATATAGGCGGATGCCGGGATGCCAAAAAGTGGCCACGACAATATACTCTTCCTCTTAAAAATCTGGCACTTTGCCCCCTGCCACATGGCATGTTACATTCTGACTGCAGGGTAGCGAATTAAATTGAATTAAGCAGCACTGTTCGGTTCTGTGCAATCGGTTCCATTGCATATCGAAATTGCCAGACGAGTCCGAGTGGAATTCCAACTAAATTTGCCTTTTCTGTATTTTAAATTCAGACATTTAGATACTCACTTGATCTATATGCATGCATATTTCTCTGGAGCCAGTTATATAGGGATGTGTTCTAGCTAAATCGATGTTGACTTTATTCATATTTTTTGTTCTAAATATAGCTTTTAACTCGGAGACCGTATCATTTTTACTTTCGGATATCGGAGAAGGAATTCGGGAAGTCAGTATAAAAGAATGGTAGTTCTTTATAGTTTTGCTATTGATTTTATTATATAAATGCATGTGAAAATATTTGAAATAATGCATAATTTTTCTCATTAGGAATGTTGTGTTGTATACTTTACCTGCACGTTTGTTTCCTAGGTTTGTAAAAGTTGGTGATCATGTCAATCAGTTTGACAGCATTTGTGAAGTGCAAAGTGATAAAGCGTCAGTGACCATAACAAGTCGTTACGATGGAATAATAAAAAAACTATATTACGAAGTCGATGAAACGGGATTTGTAGGAAAGCCGCTCGTAGATATAGAAATTAGAGGAGAAGGTAAGGGTACTTTCAAAACCGTACAATTATTCAATGTCACTCTAGACTTATTTTTAAACAAAATCTTTTAAGAAATCAGAAATGCAAAAATAAAAATTATTCCACATTTTTTCTTCGTCATTCTTAGTTCCACAAAAAAAGTTAATGATTTGGTCTTGCATGCATAAATTTAAAAAAATTTAAAATGTTCCCTATTTGAGTTGATGACTATTTATCAACTTAGAGTTTGGTTGCATCTGATTATTTATTTTTGCATTAAACAAGCAACCAGTGCAGGAAGTCAAGTGGATCAAGTTCAGGACCAAGATGCAGCTCCAACAAGTGGTGAAGAATCCTTCAGTTTTCCTCTCAAGTCCGATAAAGTCCTAACTACTCCAGCTGTGAGACGTATGGCAACCGAAAACAATGTTAGTTTTATATTATCCTTTTTTTTTAATTATGATATACAAACAAGCTCTAATGCAATTTTAAATTAATTTTACAAGTCTTCAAAAATTCTAAATAATATTATAATGCTAATCTGAGATGGCTAATATTGCCTTTATAAAAACTTTGATTAATTTTAATTTTCTTATAAAAGTATGGCTGAAGCATTAGTGACATACCGTACTTTAATAATAAAATTGTTTCAATAGATTCGTTTGAGTGACGTCGAAGGCACTGGAAGAGATGGTCGGATTCTAAAAGAGGATATGATTCGACACATAGAAGTGGCTAAGCAAACAAAGGCAACAACTGCTCCTCTGACGAAACCTGAAACTGCCGCTAAACCAGTATTACCCACGAAATTGCCTACAGCGGCTTCTCCTGCATTACACCAAGCCCCATTGCCTGTTGTCAAAGATCGTATTGAACCAATAAAGGGATTTCAGAAGGCGATGGTGAAAACCATGACGGCAGCTCTAAAAATTCCTCATTTTGGCTATGCAGACGAACTAGATATTACAGAGTTAGTGAAATTAAGAACATCGGTAAAAGATTGGTGCTTGCAGAAAGGCATAAAAATTACTTTCATGCCATTTTTTATAAAGGTAATTCTGCAGGTTTTTTCAGGTGTTTAAAGATAGGATATGGGCTGCTTATTTTTCAGAAATTCCCTTACATTTTTCCAACAATTTTTTTTTGTAATTAAAGGCAGCATCTCTCGCTCTCGTTCAATTTCCAAAACTCAATGCTTCCGTTGACGAAAATTGCGAAAACATAATTTTCAAGGCAAGTGAAAAGTATTTATCGTGGATATATCGACTAATGCCATTACCTTAATTTTGTTTTTATTGTTGCTATTAATAGGGAATGCACAATATTGGTATTGCCATGGATACTCCTCAGGGATTGGTTGTTCCTAATATTAAAAACGTCCAATCGAAAACTTTATTGGACATTGCCATAGAACTGAATCGTCTCGTTGATTTGGGCCAAAAGGGGCAGTTGGGGACTGGAGATATTACTAACGGAACTTTCACTCTATCAAACATTGGCATGGTAAGATGAAACATTTAGTCTGACTTTTATCTATGCTATCTATGAGAGTTATTAAGGGGGATCTGAACTGCATGTTTTGCTACGGGGAAACTTGAAAACCTACTTTTACAAAAACTACTTGTTATAATACAAAAATAAAAATTGATAAAAATGCAGTATTTTTGTAGCTACTGCATGATCAAAATT